>PVHY01002565.1:0-124139 GCA_004024945.1 Uropsilus gracilis
TTTGAGACTAGGTCTCCCTATGTTGCCCCGGGTAGTCCCAATCCAGGATCAGATCAGAGTAGTCCAAACTGGGATCAGATCTGGGATCCCGTGGACTCAGGAGATCCCCAGCCTCAACCTCCCAGGTAGCTGGGATTACAGGCATGTGCCACACGCCCAGCTATCTTTTAGAGACTAGGTCTTGCTATTTTGCCCAGGGTGGGTCTCGAAGCTGTGGACTCAAGTGATTCTTAGCCTTGGCCTCCTTTCCTAGGCTGGAATTAAAGGCGTGTGCTACCTCACCCAGCCCTTGACTTTCTTCTAATGTACGTATTTAGTGCTACAAATTTTTCTCTCTACATGACTATTACTGTGTCCCACAAATTTTGAAGTGTTTTGTTATAATCCCACTATAACATTGTTATAGTTTATGTATGGTATAGTTTATTGTTATATAACATTGAGGCATTTTTCATTTCTTTCAGGCTATTTTCTTCTTTTTTTGTAATTTCTATTGTTGTATCTTCAGATTCACTGATATTTTTCATTTAACACCTCCATTTTTGTGTTAAGCCATTCTACTGAGATTCCCAGTTCTAAAATTTCCATTTGATTCTTCATATCTTCTTGTTTACCAAGATTTCATTTATTTATTTATTTATTTATTCATTTATTTATTCATTTATTTATTTTTTGAGACTAGGTCTCGCTATTTTTGCCCATGGAACTGCAGGCTCCCGTTGCCTGTAGTACCACAGACTCAATCAATCCCCAGTCTCAGCTTCCCAGGTAGCTGGGATTACAGGCGCGTACCACCACACCCATTTTTTGGTACTAGGTCTTGCTGTGTTGCCCAGAGTGGGACTTGAACTACGATCCCTAGCCCCAGCTGCTTCATAGGCTGAAGCTTACAGGCACGAGCCACCATGCCTGGCTTGTTTACCAAGATTTTAAATTTCTTTGTTACTTTCTTTATATTTGTTTCACCTCAAAACTTCTCTCAGATAATCTTAACATCCCCATCATCTTGGTTTTAGAACCTATTGATTGTCTTTTTTTCTTTCAGCTTGAAATCTTCCTGGTTCTTGGTAAAATGAATGATTTTCAATTTAATACTTTTCATTTGGAATATTATGCCAGGGAACTGAGAATCTTTTCTAAATTTTGTCTCAGTTGTGTTTTCTTTTTTGAATGGAGTACAGATGGGGGTCACAGTTTCTCTTGTGATGTTTGGCTAGAGTAGATGGGTAAGTGAAAATTTTTATTCATGTCAGAATTCATGAAAATTTTTATTCTGTCTATTACCTGGTTATTTGACTTGTGAGAACAAATTTTTGGTGTGTCTCCTCCTATTGGTGCTTTCTGAATTGACAGCATCTTCATCAGTTAGTTTAGAATATGTGGAGTATAAAGAAAACCCACTTTTTTTGATCTTCTTATGTTTGTTTTACATCAATGTCCAGGGTTTTTAGTTGCACTTAATAAGATGAATGGGGAAAAATACATTCACTCCATCTTCTTGGAGGCAGAAGTCCCCAGCTACTTTTAAGATCCCATATCTCCTATCAGCTAAATCATTACTTACATCAAAGGCATAGCTAAAAAGTCAGATTTTAATATTCTGTCTTCATTGAGTGGATCATATCCATGTAGCTTTTCAGATATTGAAGCAAAACTATAGATGAAGGCATCCTTAGAGTTCTCCAGTTGCTGAGCTAGTGACAGATTTTTAAAATCTGCTCTGCTCTTAAATGAACAAATCTTCCATGTGCGCCCAGAGCTGCAATGGGTGTTTAAAGGTTTTGGAAAAAGATGTAGCTTAGACTGTCAGGGTATTTAATGTCCAGTTGGGGGACACAAGACAAATTCTTCATCTCAGGGTCTGCCATATAGTAGACACTTGATACATACTTGTTGTATGAATGGATGCTGCTGAGAAAATGCTAAATTACCCCTGAACGACAAGCATTAAACTGAATTGTGTGGTGCAGATTAGAAATTCTGTATGAAGCCAGAAAAGAAGCAGTAGTGTAGACTGGAGTGGTAAAGAAGGGATTTCTAAGGAGAGAGAGAATGGGTAGTCTTGTAGGCTGTGTAGGATCTGGAGGCGTTTTTTGAAGGAAAATTTGATAGGACTTGTTAACAGATTGTTTATGGGGAGTGGGTGGGTGAAAAAGAGTGAATAAAAAGCCAAGCAGACTTGGTTCAGATCTTGAGTGACTGGGAGACAAGAGGAAGACAATACATTTGTTTTGAACCTGATTAGCTCAAGCTGTTAGCAAAACATCCAAGCATAGCTGCACAGACTACCATAGTATTTGGATTATCTGGAGGTGAGCATAAGATTATACTAGAAAAAAAACAGCATCTTTTCACTTGACCAGATCCAGAAGATGTAGGACCTACCCCCAACTTGGCAGTCGACAAACTCTATTATCTAAAGCAATTCACAATCCCTCCCTGGACTTTCTATTAATGGGATCTATAAATGGGATGCACAGAGAGGTGGTTTTTATAAGGTAAAATTTAACCATTTCATATGAAATAACATGCTAAAATATTTTATGATTTTTTTAGTAAGAAAATACTTGGTTGTTTCATTACAACACCGATGAGAGAACAAACAAACAACAATTCTAGCCAAAATGGAAAGAAATAACTTATTTTAGGACTTGCTTTTCTTAGTCATCAGTTTGCTTAAAGTTGCCATTTCCATGAACCTATCGATAATGTTAAGTGAGGACTGATTTGAAAGGAGAGTATACTTGTTGGACTATTATCTTTCCAGCTCTGAAGTTCTAGGATTTTCTTTGCAATGTGAACAATCCTTGCTGTGTCTGCTTTTTTCTGTGACTGAGTTTTTCCTTAATATTTTTTTCCTCAGTGGAGGACATCAGTTCATAATATGTGCAGCTAAGGAGATAGGCGATAAGAAGGTAAGGATAAGAAACTAAGATTATAGAAGACGGAAAGTTGTATATGTTGCAACTCAACCTTTTAGACTTCCTGAGTTTGCCTTTCTTCTGAGTATTTGCAGTTGTCATGCTGGAATCAGAAAAGCCTCCACTTCGTCTGACTCCAGCCCTCCGCTCTGGGAGCACAGTGGGCAGGTAGCCACTAGAACACAGGAAGGAAGGGCTCTGTGCTATCTTAAAGTCATTGGGCTGTATTTCTTTCCAGCTTACTCAATATTTGTTCCACAGATCTGGACTGTATAAGCAGGAGTGAGGATGAAGGATGAAATCTAACAAGGCCAGAGGAAAGGATGAATACATTGGTCTTTCAGTATCAAATGAGGGCTCATAACACTTAAACTTGAAAAGACATTTGAGCTTCATTTTGTTTTTCTGAAAACTAAAATGTAGCTGTGACTTCTCACATGACACCTGATGCTGGTTTAAGAAATGCTTCCTTATCTTTTTTCTAGGATTTTGTGAATGTAAGCCCTTCATCTATCATAAACAGCATTTATTTACTTTGAATTTAAAAAAAGACATTTTTTCGGATTGAGTAGCAGAAGCTCATTGTAGAGAAACTAGAAACTATAGTAATTAGAAAATTATTTATAATCCCACAACCTAGAGGTAACTGTTGCTAAATATTTCTATTTCCTTCTAGTCTTCTTTTTTCTATAAGCACACACACACACACACACACACATACACACAGCGATCATACACATGCTCATTTGCGTATTCTCCTTTCCCCCACTTAATTTGGGTTGTGAGCATTTTCTAAAAACTACATAACATTTCATACTTGAAAGGTTATTGCATAGGATTTCATAGATAGACAACTTTTAACTTGTTTCCACTTTTTCTCTATTCTAAATAATGCCACGATAAATTTCTTAGAATTTATTTTGTGCATCTATTATTTTTTTTTTAGGTTAAGTCCTTAGAAAGAGAATTACTTGGTGAAAGGATAAGAATTACTTGTTCAGGCTTGGCACAGTTTGCCAAATTGCCCGGTGGGAGACTTGTACTAATTTGCATTTCCGAATGCTTGACTCACTACATTAATACAGAACACTTCACTATCATATATACACAACACAATTTTTGAACCATTCCAACTCAAAAGACATATACTGAACACCTACTATTTGTAGGACAAGTTCTATACATTAAGCTCACCCTTGTTACTTAATATAAGTGCTAGGCAAATAATACACATACAAAAATGGTTTAAAATGCAAGTAAAATATAAGGACATATGAATCTCTATGACCAGGGCTGACATCATTCAGTCTTTAAATGGCTACTTATTGAGGGAAGAAACTGCCAGCAGATTTTCGAAGGTAATTTAGATCTCCTAAACACTTTCATAAAAGAAATGCATTAACATGAATCTTTCAAACAATAGAGGTTCAGTTGTAATCATTTACATTGTAGTTTCTGGTATAAATTAGGGTTATAATGGAAAGGAATATTACAAATCTACATCTCTTAGGAAGGGAAAAAAACCATTTGGGTGATAGGACAATTTCTGCTTTTGTCAGTTCCCTTTAGAAAGTTAACCTGTTGGTTATCAGGGAAGGGGGACACAGAACACACAGAAAACTAACCTCCTTCTGGCAGCTGGGAATAATTTGTCAGTCTCCTTTGAAATGTGGCTTTGTGCTCACTGGTGAAGGCAGCTGGAACAGAAAAAGCATGACAGACAAAAGCTGAAATCCACATGAAGTAAGGTCTTTTCCCCCAAAATTACTGCCTGAGTTAGCAATGGTCAGAAAAGAAAGTACATGTCTATCTTCTCAGCATAAGCATGCCTGGTGCTAGAGAAGGACCCCTATGCTACAGGAGGCATTTAGAATAGTTGTAGCCCTGAACAGGGCTGCTGGATAGCATTTAAACAAGCCCTCTGGCCCCCTAGAAAAATTACCCCCTCATTTTGGTGGTGGTAACATACATCTGAAGAGGTATGAACCTATACCTCTGAGTCATATACAGTGTTGTCAACCAACATTTCCTCAACAAGAAAATAACACGGTCGAAAAGAAAAATGACACCCTCAAATTAAATCCACTCAAAACAGAAACAAAATGAATGAAAGTGCCAGTTTTGAAGTTCAGTCAGAATCATTTGCTATTCTGAAAAAGAAGACCTACTTAATATATGATAGATGAAGACTTAAGAAGTAGAGGTTTAAAGATAGCATTTTAATTTGAAAGGTAACCAACGGAATAACTAAAAGTAACACTATCAAACTGGAAACAACACAAATGTCCTTCATGTGGTGAATTGTGGTACATTTCATGCGGTGGAATACTACTCAGCAATGCAAAAGAATAAACTATTGATATATGTGACTCTCAAACTAGTTGCAGTGGCTGACAGAAGCAGTTTCAGACGGAACTATGCTCTATGGTTCCATTTCTATAACATTCTGAAAAAAGATAAAATTATAGAAACAAAACACATCAGTGGTTATCAGGGGTTGGGGTAGAAGGAAGGGTTGATTACAAAGGATAACATGAGGAAATTATTTTGGGTGATGGAAAAATGTTCTAAAATACATGATTTTATGTATGTATCTAAACTCAGAACTGTATACCTGTAGCAGTAAGTATTACTCTTTGCTATTTTAAAAAGTGAATTAAAAAAATCTCAGAAAGATAAAACTATCATGAATGGTATGGTGGGAGAAAATGGGAAGGTTGTGAGTAATGATAAGGGAACCAAATCTATAACTTTTAAAATGGAGTCAACAGATAAGGTCGTTAGAAAAAAAAAGTTAGTTCTTATGAACTGAAAACAATCTATTAATAGTTACTCTGAGGAGTGGGACTAGGGGTGAGGCAGAGAACTATTGTTTTTTTATTACAAAATCTTTTGTATTATTTGATATTTTAAAACTATGTTCGTGAATTATTTTGATTGAAAAATAATGTAGTGGAAAATGTGCTGGACTGGCCATTGAGCAATATGTTCTCTAACCCTAGTTCAGCATCATTGAGCAACTTTTCTCTCTGGCCTTGGTTTCCATGTCTGGATGATAAAGAGATTGGACTAGATAATCTTTAGGTCTTTCAGACCTAAAAGAAATCGATAAAGTCAGATGGTTTGCATATCCAAAATGATCCCTGTTGAGTCCTAAGCAAAGATGCAGGCATTTTTATCTTTAAAGCTGGAAGAAACTAAACTATCAAATAAAGCCATCTCTTTCAAACCACTGACGAAACCAAGACACAAATTGGATAAAGGACTCACATGGATGACAGTTTATTGGCAATAATTTTGCAAGTGGTCTCTGATATAAACATGCAGGACTAGAGGTCAGGGCTCTGCAAGGCTCTAGCTCTTGCACCACACAGCTCTCAGGTCTGTGGAACTCTTTTCCAGGCACCAGGACTGACATAAAGTCCCTGGGATGACACCAGGGATTTCACTGGGAAATGAATCAGAATTTTGGAAGTGATTCCTGATCTAGGCATGCACGTTGCAATACTGTAGGCAGCCTGAAGTTAGTAAAGACCATGTGGAAGCCCGTTTTTGGGGCTCCATTCCTTAACTGGGGGGGTAAAAGGCCTTTGACAGCTACTGGCAGTCCTTAGACTTCCCCTTGGGTGTGTCAGAAATCCCATCGCTCACTTCATCTTTCTCATTCTAATTTAAAACAATGGCTTGATCAGTTTTTTTCTCATTGGTCTTTTATCTTGATAAGCTCTAGGCTCATGCCATATTTCAATGAAACATGTACGACATGTATGACAGAAGATACATCCACTTGGAAACTTAAAACGTACCACAATCAAATTAAGGAGGTGTTTTGGTATGGTTGAGCAACCTCTTAGGAAGGCAGCTGAAACAGACTTCTGAACTTGAGCACACCATCTTGGGAGAAGACCCTCCATGTTGACTAGCAAGCAAATGCAAAGAGTGCTTGCTGAGCCTCCCTGCCCCCTCGGCCTGGGCCTGCAGGCTCATTTGCCCCTCATGCACAAAGTCTGAGGTTTAGAGAATAAGGACACCATTATGTGGGGCTATCATTCTTCCTCAGTGGAAACAACACTGTCCTTTGTCAGCTCCCAGCGAACTTCAAAGGGTGTGGCTATCTCTCTGTGTTCCCAGGGAAGTCTCCTTGGGAAACACTGCTTTTAGAACCTCTCCAGTACTAGACTCTTCTTCAGCTGATGGTTAAAGCAACAATTTTTGGGCAGCCCCCCGGTGGGCGATTTATCTGTTTTAGAAGTAAGATTGTATTTTAACCCCCTTCTTGGAAAACACTTGTTTGCCAACTTTTGTGCTTCCCCTACCCCACCAGTGCTCCCAC
Source organism: Uropsilus gracilis (assembly GCA_004024945.1). Taxonomy (NCBI): domain Eukaryota; kingdom Metazoa; phylum Chordata; class Mammalia; order Eulipotyphla; family Talpidae; genus Uropsilus; species Uropsilus gracilis. The sequence continues at coordinate 7,255 of PVHY01002565.1, forward strand.
TCAAGCCTTGGCTGTCTGCCCAGGTCTGAATCCTGCCTTACCTACTGCCTGGCGTTTACTTCACAACAGCTGGCCCAGGGATCTCAAGTACTTAGCCTCAGCTGCCAGCTTAGGGAAGGAGAGGCCCCTGTAGTTTAGCCTGTGACAAAGACAGCATTTGTTCCCACACCAGCATTCTCAATGTCAACAGCAGTGACAGGCTCCAAAGGGGATTGTGCCCAGTCACTGCCCCCTCAGTGAGAACTACACAAGCTCAGGGAGGCACAGACATCCAGCTTTCATATCTGCTCTCTGCACAGTGCTACGAGGTGACAGAAGTCAGTGATAGGATTCCCATTTTACAGCGGAGAAAGGCCAATGCTTGGACACTGAGGGATTTGCCCCAGGGACGGACAATCATATTGTTCAAAACAAGAATCAGGATACTTGGGTCTGACAAATGTTGATTATCATGATTTGCTATTTATTTACATGAAAAGTACTATAAACCTGGCTTGCTCATTGTGGGGTGACAATGGCGGGGCCACCTTAAGTGATGGCTTATGCAAGGGAGGTTGCTGTGAGGGTAGGGATGTCTCCCCACAGTGCAAGGTCATGGCAGAGAGATTGTATCTAATACCATCTGCCCCAGGAGGCTGGGTGGTACTCCTTTCTTCCTTCTGACAAATACTGACAGTGCCCCACACCGGGTGACCAGATGACCCATATACCCTTGCCCTTGGGGTGTTCACACTTGGAGGAGGATCTCATTGGGGGCTCTGATAAACAGGTTCATGCTCCTCCCTGGGCTGGCCAACAAAGAGTGGTGTTTGTGTGGTTTTTCTAACAGTAGCGATGAGTGTGTTGTGCATGACTCATTTTGCCTTCCCTCTTTGAGAGCAGGATTCATTTTGTTACTAATCTGGCCAACTATGTGTAATGTTGGTGACCCCTGGGGATTACAATGATGTGAAATATATATATATATAAATTATTTATATAGTAAAAAAAATATGCCTCCAAGTGATTGCATATTGGTTGATGGGTTTTTCTTTTCAATAAAACAAGAGATTAAGATATTTCAGGAGTGATAAGGTGGTGGGAGAACCCCGGGGTAGACAAAGATGTGAAAAAAATATATGTATATATAATACACACACATATATGTGTACAATCAAATTAAAAAATGAAAATTGTATTAAAAAAGAAAAACCAAACAAACAAAAACGGAAGCCATTTTTGATTTCTCAGCAAGTTAAACACAACATCACCATATGACCAGCAAGTCTACTCCTAGGTATACACCACAAGGGCGGCAAACAGGCATGCAAATAAAAACTTGTACACTAATACTCATAGCAGCATAGTAGAATTAGAGGTCTAATTCTCATCCTTCGCCAATTCAATCATTATTTGTAAGATGGTTTATTCAGCACCTGACTGTACGCTTACATGAAATCAGAGATCATGTCTGCCTTGGCCACTGTCTAGAAGCATCCTTGGCATATAATAAGCATCCAATAGTCATTCTTGGAGCTTTTGTTTAATAAATGAATAGAATCTATTTTCTAATGGTCTTCTCATCTAAGAAGCATCAATCATTCTTCTTTAACACTTTCAAATGGAGCATTGGTGGCTAGTGGTTAGCATAGCTGCCTTCTGAAATACAGGTACTCAGTTGAAGTAAACAGCCAGCAGACAGAGCTTTTTGGTGTCCCTTACAAAGATTTTAGTCCCTCATAGCAGTTCCACCTTCATGACCTCATCTAAACTGAATCAATTCCCCAAGGCACTATCTTCAAATACCATCCCACTCAGGGTTAGGGCCTCAACATATGAATTTGGAGGTGGGGACACAATTTAGTTCATGGCAGCTAGAATGCACTAAGTTGACATTGTGCCTCAATAGAAGGATCATCTTTGTGGGCAAGATATGGTCATGTATTGCTCAACAATGGGGGCCTGCATATATGATAGTGATCCCAATAGGCTGCCCCATATAACCTAGCAGTGCAGTAAGCAATCCCATTGAGGTTTGCATAAGCACCCTCTAAGATGTTTGCACATGGTGCAGTTGCCTGATACAATATCTCAGAACACATCCCCCATGTTAAGTGACACTGCCCAGTGCAACAGAGTCACACACATGAAAGAGTTTTAGCAAGAACCAGCGAATAGTTCTCAGACATAGGCATGTGAGAAAATCTGTCTATATAAAAACAGGCACAAGGAAACAGTCCTTCCCACACAATCCCTTCTAAGCTCTGGGGCCCCAGGGCTCCACTCATCTAGCAAAGGCAACTCAAAAGCAGAATCTTTTTTTTTTTTTTTTTGAGACTAGGTCTGGCTATGTTGCCTGGGGTAGTCACGATCCCGTGGACTCAAGCGATCCCCAGCCTCAGCCTCCCATGTAGCTGGGATTACAGGCATGCGCCACCGCACCTGACTGCTTTTTTGAGACCAGGTCTCACTATATTGCCCGGGGTAGTCTCGAACCTGAGAACTCAAGCGATTCCAGACCTCTTGCCTCCCAGTGCTCGGACTACAAGGTGCATGCCGCCATGCCCAGCTCAAAACAGAATCATTTTTATACGACTTTAAAGTAACAACAAGATGATCTTTTTCCAGCCAGTGTCAATGTTTGTTAACTTTGCTCTGCCCCTACCCCACCCTGCCCATTGGAAGAGATGAACCTGTGTGGGATTCAGTCTCCCGCAGTAACCCTGATCAAGGACACACTGACCCGGCCGTCTTCCCCACCCCAACACCACCACCAGATTGGAGGCATATGGGGGTCCAGGGAGGCTGGGGCCCCTCATGCACATGCAGCCAGTAGAAGCAGTGGTTCCAAAACGAGCTTACGGGAGAGCTTGCACAAAGGACCCTCACATGGCGTCCCGAACAGCAGGGAAGATCCACTTCCCGGCTCTGAATTCTCTTCTCCAAGGGAAAGGCTGAAACCTGAGAAAGAACTGCTCAGCAAACCTGGGAACTGTACCCCAACTTTTCTTCGAGGACCCCTCTTCTGTACCTTTCACGCCGAAATGTCACTGGAACTGCTCACCACCCAGCCAGCGCCCCAGTGGGTCTGTGCTCGCTGACAGGTGTTCCTCACCTGAAATGCTTCACGAACCCTGTGACATCAGGTAGACTCTAACCCACACGTAACTCAGGAGAATCTCTAAGTCAACGGACCCTCTGCACCTCCTCCAGGAAAGAACCCTGTTGCAATACGAAGGGTCACCTGCCGGTTTCTCCTTAGCAAGTCATTCTATCTGCTTGTCTTCAAGCAGATGATGTGGCCCCCGTACAAAAGAGCCCTCTATCATGCTAAAGAGATGAAGAGACCCCCAAATCGCAAAGGTTTTAGAGGATCAGCAAGTTCTCTTACCGTCTCCCCTTCTCTTAGTCCATCCGTGGCCTCAGTCTAACTCAGGCTTTGGCCATTTAAATCTGGGTTTTTCTTCCCCACTCCCAGCTGGACTCTCCACTCCATTGTCTTTTCTTGCCCCCTCACTTCCCTGAGTCTCAATTCCCTCTATCATACCGAAAACAATCCCCACCCTGCTTATCTCAGAGACGCCTGGATTCAAATAAGATAGTAAGAGCTGTGGTTCTTCCTTGGAGGGAATTTTTGAGCCTCCAACCCGACTTGCTCCTCCAACCTGACAGCTTTCCTCATGTCCAGCTCTGGGCTATAATCAGATATGTATTATTATATATATATAATATATATAATCAGATTATGTATTATAATCATCTAATCAGTGGTACCCAGTAACCTCAGTACTTAAAAAGAATACTCAACGAATATTTCTTGCTAACATACGATTTCTTCTTTGTAACAACACTGCATTGTCACCCAACCCCCAGACCTGCTTATGTGATTGCTAAACTAAATGGCTTCTCTAGCACCCGCTCTTTTGACCCCCTCTGGCTGTTTGAGACACAGATAAGGACAGGACTGGGAGAGCCCTTTGGACACAAACTGCTGCTGAGCCCAAGCTCAGGTTTGGACCTGATTTGACTGCCTCAGAGCTGCTGCCTATAGCTTAACCCCCTGTAGGAAACTTCTGAGTTCAGCACAATCAAACACATTCAGGGCTTCTCAGGACCTTTTTAGCAGAGGACAAGTGTTGAACAGGCCAAAGCCTACGCTTTGACAAAATGACGAATGTCCAATTGGTTTAGTTCGCATGCCCATGAATGGACCGCTGAGCCAGTTGGCCCCAGAGTTAGCCAGGTCCTTGGAAAAGTGCTTTAATTTTTCTTAAGGACTTGGTGATCTGGCACAGATACAGCATTGTTATTTATTAAACAATGACTGTGCACACTAAAGCCATCAGCTCACTTGCAACCCTCACAGCTACCGTTATTATCACTGCCTATCAGATGAGGAAACTGAGGCTCACAAGATGCAATGACTACCCAAGATCATATAACTCTGCCTCCAAAATTCAACCATGCAACAAATAAGTCTGCCTAGTACGTCGTACTCCATGTTTGAGAACGCAGGACAAGGACCTGGGGAACTTTATCAAATGCCTTACTCCAGTCTAAAACTGTCACCATACAAATCTCTTCAGTGCGGGCATTACCCTGCAAATAGGGCAGAAGATCAAAGCCGTGGCAGCAGGGCGTATGGGCACCCACCCTTCAGAAGCAGCAGAAGGGAAGGGAATCAGCATTACTAATAAGTTGCTGTTCAAGTTGCGTGTTGAGAGATTCATCAACATCGTTACACATCTACCTTCTAAGTCAATTGTTCTTTTTTTCTCTTTATTATTTTTTTCCTTACATAGTAGTAGTGCCCATAGTTCTCCCACCACCACCACATCACCTGTAAACCGTTACCATACTCCCTTGGGCTCTTCTGTTCCCTGTTTTGACCTCCCTCCCTCTTCCTCCCTTGTAGTCTGCCTCAGACCTATGTTCAGCTTGCTAATTTTGGCTTTTTTCTTGACTTTTATTTGTAAACCAATTGTTCTTAACCACTTGAGGGCACACCCCTTTGAGAAGCTGAGGAAATTTATGGACTCTCTTTTCAGAAAAAAAGTACAAATGTAAATCCATGATTTTGCACATAGTTTCAGAGAGATTCGTGGAGCGTCATCTAAGAACCTCTCAGATTAAAATGTAAAAAAAAAAAACAAAAAAAACCCCAACAACAAAAAAAATCCCTTCTGTTTTAAAAGGTGAGAAATTGGAGAACAATGATTCTTTTAAGTAACATGTCAGCCTGGGGCACAAAAGCCAGGCTTTGGCTTTGTGAGGATTTTGTTTACATAGAACTTTTCAGCAGCACGGCTAATTTGCAGTCACACCTCTGTATTCCCTCAGAGCCTCACACAGTCAGAAGTGACAATGGCACTTAACAAACGGCCTCCCCACTGCCCCAGCCTCAGTTTCCTCTGTCCATCTTAGAGGGGTCTGAACACAGTGCTGGATGCCATGCATAGAGTGATAGATAGCAAGCTTGTTTCCCCCCCCCCCCCACTGGAGAACAGGCCAAGCAGACAAGAGATGTTTCCCTTGGGGGTGGGGGGGAGGTTTATCCTGTAGGTCCTATACAGTCTCTTCAGCAGCACCATGAATCCAAGGTTCTAAGAACTATCTGTGTTTAGAGAAGACTTAGATCACAAGCTCACTGCTGCCAAGGGGCTGATGGCTCCCTGAGAGGCCCGATACCAGATGCGGGCAGTCTAAGTATGTACTGGCTGCTCCGCTGAGTCTTCAGTCAACCTCTTTACACCGATTTGTGTTATTCTTAATAGCAATGGTTAGTTCCCTGCCTACCAGAGGCCTTATTGTTCTTTTATAAAAATATTAGATAATCCCAACCCAAGTCATTCCAAAGCCATTTCTCCATGGCCTCTCACGTTTTAAATAGACAAGGTCTTACTGTAAATCTTGAACACCACAGCTATCAGAGTCTGTTATCAGGGCTTGCTGTTTCTTCTTTGAGCCCACCCCCCAGTGTGTGAGCTCTCATACAAAAGGTGCTTGCATGCAAGACATAGATCTTGGACAATGGTCCTGTGGTTCATTCTCCTTTAAAAACCTTTCCACTTGAAAACAAGAGGTTAAGTGGTATGTTCAAAGGAACACTGCTACAGAGCCCTCATTCCTTCACAAACGGCCTCCCCACTGCCCCAGCCTCAGTTTCCTCTGTCCATCAGACAGACAATGAGGTTTCTCCTGCGTATTTCTTTGGTGTGTTGTAGGATTCAAATAAAATGGTGATTATATAAATATTTCAATGACTATGAAGTGTTAGACAAACAGAAGTATTCACGACCATCATTTCACTGAAGTTTCAAACCAACTCCATGAGCTGCACAAATCCCACTTGTTCCTTCATGCATTCACTCTCTTTCATTCAGAAAACATTTATTGAGGCCATATTATTACCACACACTATGTAGTTTAAGTGCTTCCAGAATTGGAAACAGACTTAGTAAAGTGCAGCAACATTTCCAAGTTCCCGCTGCTAGGTGACAAGACGCTGGGACACTTCCCCTTGCCCCTTCCCCCAAGACTAAGCAGTTCTCATTGCTCTACAGTGTCCCAGAAATCTTCCCCACTGGAATAAGAAGTTGTTACTCACTTATGGAAAATAAATCCTTGACCCTCTTTGAGACCTCTATAGCGCTTGGTCCTGTGCTCTCCTGGTGAACTTGAGGGCGGGGATAGGGAGGGGGCAGGGAGAGGATGAGGCGGACCCCTCCGACTTGACGCTTCTATGTCTGAACTGTTGGAGTTGTCTATAGTTTTCAGAAGATGGCTGAGGATGTTCATCCTCCTTGTTTCCCCGCCCCCCTTTCCCAATTTGCAAGTTATAAAAATGTGTCGCCCCCCAAATGCACCAGGTGTCTCCAACTTTCTCATTGAGGAAGGCAGACTCTTTCCCAGCCAAGAGCCTTGAAATATTTATTCAAATTTTTGTTTCACTGAATTAATGTTTTAAGCTGGTGAACAATCCAACTGAAGGTCAATGTTCATTTCCTAGAGTTGTCCAATGTCTATGTGGTATTCAGACCTGAAAATGATGACTTTCTTCCAGATTGCAAACTCCCCAGCGAGCACCCTGGAGATGGAAGCCAGCCCACATTGTTTTCTGATCAGTCAGCATAAATGTTCCTCTGTTTCGAGTTCAAGGTGGGCTCAGAGTTGGAGCTGTCTTGAGATAAAGCAGAGCAGCCCTGTTTCACCCCTGGGGGAAGGCCTCTGAGCTGGGGAATGTGAAAGGCCCCTCCGGTCAGGGGAGACATCCGCTCCCCTTTGCTTTGGGCTGTACCAGTTGGCAGATGAAGCTCTGTGCAAATGCCGGCCAGACCAAAATGGTGCTGAGACAGCCACGGTGTCATTTAGCAAAAAGAAAGGAAACATCTGCAGACCCTGCCTTGGTGCTGAGCGGGGACAGCCTGCTGCTTTTCCTCCTGGCCCATGGTGGGCTAGCTCCTGACCGACCAGAATGACTCCCTGAAACAAATGCATTTGAAAGATATTTTCCATCCCCCCCACAGGAAATTCTTGTGTTTAGTCATCCTTACTACATGGGCTGAGTCAGCAAGCTCTGCTTTAACCACAGCTGCTTTCAAATGGTAAGCTAAGACCAGCTAGTTGAGTGAGCAGGCTTGGCTGAAACACTTGGACAGCCTGGCCTGCAGGACTGGCTGGCCTGGATAGCTACCCTGCAGGAACTGCAAGCTGGGCACCGCTCAGTGCCTCTGAGTCCTTCTGGATAGGCCTCAATTCCTGTTTAGGAGGTTGGTACAACCGAGCATTCAAGAACTAGAAGGGGCAATAGTTTGAGTGCCTGAAGAGACCATTTTGGCAGAATGGCATCATCTGTTGGTCTGGGGTTTAAACCCTGGTTCTGCTAATAGCAAGTGCCCCCTCCCTCTGGGTTTTAGCCTTCTTGTCCTTAAAATTGAGGCTTGGATAAGATGACCCATGAGGGTTCTCTCCACTTGGAGAGTTAGTGAGATGAGCTAGGACACATGGTTGGCAACTCTCTTTCCAGTTTTCCAGGAAATTGGGAATACATTCATACTGCACATGCTACATAGCGTCTTTTGGGAACCTGGTCCAGCATTTTATCTACTTGTGGTAAAAATGTCTTCCCGGGGTCTAACCACAATCTGTTTTCTCTTGTTTGGGTCTCTGTAGACATGGAAAATCTCAGGGAATATTCTTTGCTAAGAAACCTTTCAACTCGAAAAGTTTTCATGTCTGAGTTCTGGTGAGTCCTCTGCACTCAAGAGAGACAGTTGCCTAGGTTTATACGACCACACTTTCCCTCTCATCTGATAGTTTTCCAACCTTTTAGCTATAATTTCTGACTCATGAAACTAGTGAGACTGGGCTAGATGAACAATCTACTGGACAGTTAGCTCTGTAGAAAGGACAAAGCCACTTTTTCAGATCATACATATCGCTGAACTTGTCCTAGGCTACAAAAGAAAATCTTGAACAGAAGAGAAAGGACAGCCTTATATAAGGTGATCTCTCTGTGCCCAGTTCAACAGTGGGTGAGGAAATGGTTAACGTTTGTTGAACACTTAATGTGTACGTGCTGGTCATCATTCTGAGTACCCCCAATGCTCATTTGATGTCAGTCCCCACAACAGTGCAATCATTGTGCTTATTTTACAGAATGGGAAACTGAGGCACGTAGAAGTTAATTAAACTGCTCAAAATTGAATGCTAATAAGCAGGAGAACTGCTATTCTAACCTAGAAAACCTCTTTGAACCATCACACATGGGAGGACTGAGGGTGGTACTGCTGACTCTGTCTCTTAAAAGAACTGCTCACCACCCCACCTTGCCTCACCTGCCTGCATATCTCATCAAAGACAGATGCTTGCTCTGGTTCCCATGACATTCTAAGTACCTGCTACAGAGAAAAACACTTCCTCATGTAGAACTTCAAAATGTTGACTTTGTGACAGTGAAAATGGGTCATGTTTTCCTCTTCCAAGGGCAATATCAGGAAAGAACATTCTATAAAATAAGGTTCCCCAAACCAACGAAAGCATTGGAAAGTGGTCACATTTGCCCTTGCTGCCGGCAAATCCATTAGATTTGCCAAATATCAGCGTTTGGGGAGAACTTACAGTTTTTCTAGCCAAAATCCTTCCTGTCACAGGTGAGGAAACTGAAACCAAGAGTGGTATCGGATCCATGTACAGGGCTGGGGTGTTCTTAAAAGATTGGGGAAAGGACAGAAATGACAGAGTTGGCTTAATAAATAATTCCCCTTTGAGAAAACCCTACCAGACAATCAGAAGGAGGGATTCACCAGCACCATTTTGCCCAGTGGGATCCCCCAAACATGTGTAACTGGGATTTCATAAGAGTGGCCATGGAAGGCAGCTAGCCTTCCATGCCTTGTCACATTCAGATGACCAAGATCTGTGGCTCAGTGGTCACAATCTTATAACCTTGCTTAACACCAGGCCCGCTGACAAAATGGATCCCACACTGAAAAGCACAAACAACATTGGGAAAACCATTTCTGCCGAAAAGAAAGCTCATCAAAAACTTGGGATTATTGATTGTGAACCCAAAAATACCTCCTCAAGTTTTCTACGAGAGCCAAATGGAGCCATCTTACTTTTCTGTATCGAATGTGCAGATACTACCGAATTATTTTTCAAGCCAAAAGGCTTGTAAAGTATTAGTTTAAATAAATTTTATGGTAGTATAAGTTTTCACTGATCCTAACACGAGTCAGTACGGAAAAATGAAAAGAAGGACCCGAGGCTTTGTATGTGGTTCAAATCGCCCAGAAATTGGCCCTCGGGAGCAGTATCTTAATGGTTGTTTTCAAAGAAATAGTAGATCCTCTTCCATTCCCCAGTGTCAACCCACAATGTATTTTCCAGTCTCTTCTTCCTAAATGCCAAAGGAAAAAAAGAACACCAGAGTTTAAAAATAAAAGGTACAGAATTGGAGATCTTGCCTGATTGGCCCCAGACTTATTAAGTGTCATGTCTCCTAGGTGCAACTATATACTTGAGCAGATTGTTAAAAGACCCACATCATGTTTTTGGGTGTAGTCTATTACTGCCTACAGACTTTCCCAAGTGGGAAAGTAGGCCACACACCATCTTATAAATAACCAAATCAACTCCCCTTCATTTTATAGGGTGGCTAAAGCCTGATTACCTTTCGCAATCAGCCAACCTCTTAATTCATCCCAGGTTGCAGCTGGGCTCCAGGAACGTGGACCAGGCTTGGTTTAGGAGGGAAAACCAAGGGTGGGTGAGGCGTAGGGGCATGTCTAAACATGTGCATGGCACACAGAGTCACTTTTGAAGATTTTTTTATAGGTAGTCAGTACTTTTCAGCTAGAAAAAAAAAAAACCCTGCCTTTGTAGTGTTAGGGGATGACATTTCATTGCAAAAATAAATGATTTGGTCATTACCATTTCATGGTTGCTGGCAAGTACCTCCTCTGCTTTCTAACAATTTCCATTTTAGGCACTGACAGGCCCTTCAAAGTGATTCAGCCAATATCCACCCAAAGTTGCGTATTTGGCAGTTTTATACTGAGAAATCTGGGGCCTCTGGGCAAAAATGTCAGAAAGGGCTCCCTCCTTCTTTGTCAATTGCGAAACAAACAGATCACCATAAACAGTCACCGGGGCTCCAGGGGCAGCCATGTCGAAGGAAAGGAAGGAACGGAAGTTGTTGGCAGGGGCTGCTTCCTTGGCTCCAGTTCTTGCTCTCACTCTTCGTTGCTGCTTGTACTTTTCCTGAAGGCCAGAGCTGCCTCAGTCGTTAACCCTGAGCGAGGCAGGGCACTCTGTTTCTCCAGTGAGTAGGCATTCCCTGACGATGAAACGTGGTAAGCAGACATGGAAATCGCTGGAAACTGGCTCTTCCAGGGACTAGGGCTACTTTGGAAGTACGCCTTCTGGAATTGACTGAACCCACGAGCAGGCAGTCACCGCGATAATGATTGGGCTACTTCCGGGTTGGTCTCTGAAACCCACCTGGGTCTCTGCCCCCCCACCTCCTCCACCAGCAACCACAAGGCCAAGAGTGCTTTGCTGGTTTTCCCAGAGGGGAGCCAAAGGGAGACCTCCCAGGGAGCCCCCTGCCTCAGCAGCAACTTGAAGAGTCTGAGTCCTTAAGCTCCTTCACACATATTGAACTCAGACTTCAAGGCTTTTCCCTTGGCTCTTGAAGCAACTGACCCTCTCTCTTCATCTGGGACTCACTCTAATTGCCAGGCCACCATGGTTGAGCCCTCATTTTCTCTTTCACAGAAACTTTTTTTTTTTCTGTTCAAAACAGCCATGGCCAGTAGCAATTATCTATTTATTTATTTATGTGCTTGTTTATTACTCATCTCTCCTATGACCCAGTGAGCTCTAAAACTTCTGTTTTGTTCAATACTGTATTCCCAATGCCTACCATAGTGCCTGGCACATAGTAGATGCTCAATAAATAGTTGTTGAGTGAATGAATAAAACTGTCCAGTCTGTGAACATTTAGAAAGCAGGCTTATTGACTCCATGTGTAGGTCTCTCCTTAAAAGCATCTTGCATTTCACTGCTGCAACTCATCTATCTGGGACAGTATGATAGCCACCAACGATTTCCTTTCTCTGCTTACTTTGTACATCTCATGTGGTTCATGAGGTCCAGGATCTAGGTGCCAAGGCCAGGCAGCTCTTTGGTTAGAAGTGGTTAGTGCTGGGCATTTGCCAAACAGAACTGGATCTACAAACACTGTATCGAAATGTTATTTGTGGGGCCAGTCCATTAATATTTAATGTTATCTTCTCTTCCCAGAGCTATTGTTAAGAAGTTATTTAGATTCTGTTATAGACGATAGCCAACTTTTACAAAGTTATCAATTAAGTCAACTTTCTCTTACTCTATATTGCCCTTCATTCAGTTCCTTCCAGGGACCTCTCAAAAGGCTGTCTGCTCTAGTAAATGATGGTCACAGCCATCCAGCTAGCTGTTCAACACTCCAGCTTAGTTCCTCTTTCGTCTTTCAAAGAATGGAGATGAGTTACTGATCACCAACATTTGAAAGTGGTTCCCAAGTGTTACCATGAAATAGTGTCGGTAATAGCCATGTTCCCCCCAAAATGAGCCCTATGTGTTTATCAGAGGGGTAAGACAGAGCTGTATGTCTTGTCACAGAAAGATTGCCACAGTGTCCCAGATGGATAAAGCAGTCTGGCCCATTGTCTTTGAGCCTTCTAGTTCACAAAATCTTTGTTTTTCATTCGCTTTAATTGGCTATGCCCCCCCCCCCCGCCAGCTGGTTCCCTGGTCTTGGGGTCTCTCTTTCCCACTAACTAGAATGAACATTCCAGAACACCGCTTTGTCAGAGCTCTGTCCTACTAAAGGGGCAGTCCCAAGTAACCAAGCCACTGCAACTACAGAGGCAAGATGGCAGAGTGTTTCCATGCTCTGGATTTGAGAATGGGTTCCATCAATGGCTAGCTGTTTGACTTAGGGGCAAAGAACTTAACCTCTCTTAGTCTGTTTCTTGGAGGTAGTGCCTATGTCGCAGGAAGGCTGTGAAGATGAAAGTAGAAAGCTATGTAAAGAGTGCAGCATTTTGGCCGGCATGTAGCAAGTACTTGATAGATGACAGCTATTATTACTATTATTGCTATTTTTACTATTAGACCAGGAATTGATTTATTTGAAGTTCTTTGGGAGATGCTTCATAACTTCAGAACACCTTTTGGAAGAAGGTTTGCACATTTCCTTCATGTTTATAGTAATGCTGCTGTTTAGTTGCCTGCTTTTCCCAATATGCACAGCAAGGCGCCCCTCCCCCTTGTGCCGCACAATCTGGAAGATGAATCTCAGTCCCTGAAAGTCTCAGGACTTTCTCTATAAACGTTGATCACATGACATCCCTTCTGGGACTTCATCTTCCCCAGCTCTTCTGCTCTAATCTTTCCTGCCTGGCTCTGTAAGGCAGCCTCCCAATGTCCTTGGCCTTTCCTGGCTTCATTAAGACTTCTGTGGTGGCCTGTTTTGTGTTTCTCTTCTTTGGAATCAGGTGATTATTTTACTCCACTAATTGAAACAAAAAGAAAGGGCTGTAAGCTGGGGCCGTGGAATGAAAGAGCATGCCAGTTTGGTTTTTTTCCCCTCATCAAATCCTAATTTAATGCTATTATTGTGAAGGTCAATAATGTTTTTATGTTCCATTTTGATTTCTGCCTTTTTATTTAGTGGACTCCAGAGAGAAGTCATAAAAGGCGAGCTTGTTTCTTGGCTTTTCCTGGGGGTGAAGTCACTATATGGCCTGGGACAGGTCTCAGGTTCTCCAGTCCTCTCTTCAGCAGCGAAAAGGAAGTGTTGATACATAGCTCCTGGTGTATCTTCCAGCTCTGATGTTAGCTCTTCCTGTGGCATGCATAGGACCCGGAAAGCAGAGACTCTGGCTCAAGTTCTGTCATTGTAACCATTATAACCATTCTGTCATAACCCAGTGGAGGGCTGGGCTGGTTGAAGCTTAAATTAGCTACCCTGTGGGACAGTGTCATATATTTCAAAGAGCCCATCCTTGGAAAATTCTTCTAAAGTATATTAAGTGTCAAAAGAATTGGTTTTTACTTTTCTCGGGTGCTCACCTAAGCACCAAGCTCTGAGCCCTGCGTAGGCTGAGAAGAACCGTCAGATCTGCTGTCCAAGAACACTTCTTTCCGTCACCACCTCCATTCCCAGTGATTGTCATCCTCACACATTTACAACCCTTGATGTCTTCCAGGCAATTGCTGAACGGCTGATTATTTGCACAGATGATTGTAGTATGCCCTCGCTTGGATTTTGCCTCCAAAGTCTTTTTATTGAGAGTTTTTATATTAAACATACACTAAGTCTCAAGCTTGATTTTAACTGATCCCACATGAAGGAATGATTTTCAACTCATGACACATGAGAAACATCTGTTCTGCTTATTTGAATTCAGGCGGTACCATTATTATTATTATAGAAGCTGACTGGTGAGTATCAATATTTGTCTCTTTCAGTTCCAGTGAACCTTCCTGTGTAACACTCCCATTTGTGGATCCTTTAAACATCCATCCTGTAGTCTTTAAAACAGTGGAATAATCCCCATTTTTTTCATATTCCTAATTTTGCTGCAGAATCTGGGTCAGGTCTTGTTTATCTCTTGCACATGTGATTGGGACAGGATAGTCTCTGTATAATTCAGTCAAGTCACCATTCCAAAGTCCAAATGTCAAGTGTATAAACCAATTGAGCTAGGTGACACTTCTCTGGAGTCTCTAGGTGTGTCCCAAAGGTGGATGGTTCAGACCAAAGGTTCTCATTCTTGATGTCAGGAAACACTAGTAGTATCTGATGATCCATTAATGTTTGCTTCCAGTAATCAGAAACCAAAACTCGAGTCTGATTTGCTTTAAAAATACATTCAAGTAGATTCAAGGATTTCTTTATAAACAGCTCTCACTCACCCTGTTGTGTGTTCTCATAAGGGGGAGAGAAAGGGGTGGGGTTACAGTCAGTACTCTGGGAACTAAAAAAGCTCAGGGTGTGTCCAAGAGTGCGTGAACACCAAGGGTACTCGTGCCAGGCTCTTCTCCCTGGCAACATATGGGTATTTTAACAAAGGCCTGATGAGATCATTGTTCTGTCTCTGGGGTCAGTCACAGTGGGGACTGAAGGGCAGGCAAGATGGGGCAGGCAGCACATACCACAAAAGCAGTATGTTGGCTCCTAGTAAGTAGATTGGCTTAAAGTAGGGCTAAATATGTGATGTATGACAAAAGGTCTTAAGTGGGAATCTTAACTTCTAGTGCAACCTTGGTTAAATTATCCAATTGCTTGGAACCTCAGACTATTCACCTTTAAAATGGGGATATTATGCATCTTGAGCAAGTGGGATTTATTTCAGAGCTGCAAGGATGAATCAACATATGCAAATTAAGCAATGTAATTAAACATATCAACAGAAGGAAAGACAAAACCACGTGATTATATAAAATCATGCAAAGGAGGCATTTGGTAAGATTCAGCATCTATTTATGCTAAAACCCATAGTCAAATGGGTATGGAAGGACTATACCTCAACATAATAAAGGTCACATATGCCAAACCTACAGCTATAATCATATTCAATAGTGATAATTCAAAAGCTTTTCCTCTAAGATCTGGAACATGACATGGATGCCCACTCTCACTACTACTGTTCAGTATAATTAGTATTAAAAGTTCTAGCTAGAGTGATTAGGCTAAAGAAAGATATAAAAAGAATCCAAATTGGAAAAGGAGAACTAAAATGATCGGTATTTGCAGATGACATGACAATATACATTTAAAATTCTAAAGACTGCACTAAAAAACTCTTAGAAACAAATCACTATAGTAAAATGCATGCTATGAAATCAATGTACAAAAGTTTGTTGCATTGCATTCCTATTTGCCAACAATGAGCTAGAAGGAAAAAGAATAAAGAAAACAATCTTATTGTAGTAGCATCAAAAAAGATTAAATGCTTAGGAACAAACCTAAAAAAAGAGGTGAAAGACCTATTCAACAAAAGTGTAAGATATTAGAAGAGATAGAAGAAGCACAATGAAATAGATTTACCATGCTATGGGTTGGAAAACTTAATATTATTAAAATGTTCATGTTACCCAAAGCAAAATGTAGGTTCAATGAATTCCTTATTAAAGTTTTAATGGAATTTTTCAAGGAAATAGAGCATAATATTTACTGAACTTTATATGGAATGACCAAAAACAAACAAACAAACAAACAAACAAACAAAGAAAGCCCCAGATAGCCAAAACAATATTGACAACATAGAAAAGGAATGGCAGTGTCATGCGCTTAGACTTCAAACTATACTACACGGTTATAGAAATCAAAACAATATGGCATTAGACTAAAAAAAGACACAGACCGATGGACTAGAATTAAGAGTTCAGAAATAAATCCACATTGACACGGACTGTTAGCCTACAACAAAGGAAGCATACAAAGGAGAAAGGAAAATCTCTTCAATGAATGGTGCTGGGAAAACTGGACAACCACATGCAGAAAAATGAAACTAGATCACTCTGTAATCTAACGGATTAAAGACTTGAAAGTAAGAGCAGAAACCATAAAATTCATAGTCAAAAACATACGGAAAACACTCCATGACATTGGCACAAGTGATATCTTTGGGGACTTGACGCTTAAAGGTAAGGAAAATAAAAGCAAAAATAAACAAGTGGCACTACATGAAATAAAAATAAAAAGCTTCTGCACAGCAAAAGAAGCTCATTAAAACAAAGAAACCTTACTGAATGGGAGAATGTATTTGCATATCATACATCTGACAAGAGGACAATATTCATGATCTACAAAGAACTCATGCACCGCAACAAAAATAAAACAAAGAATCTGATTTTAAAAAGGCAGAAAAGTTAAATAGACACTTCTCTAAAGAAGAGATACAGATGGCCAACAGGTAGATGAAAAAATATCCAGTATCATTCATCATCAGGGAAATGTAAACAAAACCACAAAGAGATACCACCCCACTCCTACAAGAACGGCCCATATTTAAAAAATGACAAAAACAAAACAAAAAAACCCAACAACCCAGAAACCACAAAGTTTGGTAAGGGTGCAGAGACAAAAGAACCCTTGTACATTGTTGGTAGAAATGTACACAGGTAAAGTCCCTGTGGAAAACAGTATGGAGGTTCCTCAAACATTAAAAGAAACGATATACCATATGACCCAGCAATTCTGTTTCTAGGTATTTACCCCCAAATTGCAAAAACACTAATTCAAATGTTCATTGCAGCACTATTTACAATAGTCAAGTTATGAAGCCACCCTAAGTGCCCAAATAAAGATGAATGAATTAGGAAGATGTGGTTTATCTACACAATGGAATACTACTCAGCTACACAACAAAGATAAATTCTTGCCATTTGTGACAACATAGATGGAACTGGAGGGGATGATGCTAGGTAAAATAAATCAGAAGAAGAAAGACAAATACCAGATGGTCTCACTTATATGTGGATGATTGAGTAACAAAACAAAGATTCAGATAAAGACAAAATAACAAACCGTAGAAATATGACTGCAGAATTGAGGCTACTAGAAGGGGAGGGAGAGTAGGAACAAAGTGGGGTGAGGGTTCAACAATCTAGGGTAAACGACATGGATACTTTGATAGTGAGGGTGGTGTGGTGGCATACATCTGAGAAGGTGTGAACCTATTTCCCTAAATCATTAGTGTTGTAAACCAATGTTACCTTAATAAAAACATTGTTAAAAATAAAGTAAAATGAGGACATTACTTCCATCTACTTCAGAGAGTTGTGAGGATTCAATTGGATGGTGCAAGTAAATTACCCAGCATGTGTCTGGAAGGAGCCAAGTATTCCAAAAGACACAGCAGCTGCTGCTCCCTGTTATGCATCTGAGGCTGAGCCTCATGCCTGTCACGGTGACTGGCACATAAGTAGGTACACCAAGCAAATTCTGGTTTGACACAAAAGGCCACATACTGAATGCGTTCACTTAGGCCAAATGTCCAGAATAGGTAAATCTGTAGAGACAGAAAGCAGATTTGTGGTTTCCTGGATCTGGAGAGCAGGCTGGGGGAATGGGGAATGACTGCTTAATGTGTATGGGGTCTCCTTAGGGGGTGATGAAAGTGTTCCAGAACTAGACAGAGGCGATGATTGCACAACACTGTCAATGTACTAAGGAACCGTGTACTTCAAAATAGTTAAAATGCTAAGTTCTGTGTTATTTGCATATGCCCACAATACACAATTTGCTGGCTGGGATTGAGTACTTTCTTCTCTCTCTCTCTTTTTCTTTGTGTGTGTGTCTCTAATTCACAGAAAGCTCTGAGACAGTGCACATGTGGAGGGTATGGCTGCGTGGCACTCAGGCTCGAGGCAGACAGTGAACACAAAGGCTGTGTCCCAGCGTCCACCTAACTGGAGCTGGTGGTATGTTGCCTCACCTTGCCCCTGACCTCAGCCCATGGAGGAATAAGAACAGTAGGGGCAGAAAGGTACCAACAGGAACCAGAGAATGAGGCTGAGACCCAGAAGAAGTAGAGGTGCCCAAGTCAAAAGCAACTATTTCTCAGACCACTCAAAGCTAACAAACCCGAGTGGAAGCCACGATGACCCGGGCTGTCCACACTGCTGCAGGGAGTCTAAGGAGGCTCCTGTGGTTATTATCCCCCTGCTGTCCCCTCCTTGAGTAATCATCCAACACTCCAAGTGCCAAGATTCTTGAGTTGCAACCCAGAGTGTCCCTGGAATGCATTAGTTTTGGGGGGACTGAGTGAAGGGCACTGGTCCGGGGTCTAGAAGGTGACTGGAACATTTGAGATTTGTTACCCAATAAAAATCTCTGCTGAGGCCCAAGACTGAAATAACTCAGCTGGGCTCTGGACTCAGCAGGGACCATTCATTAGCTAACACTTCTCATCTGGGATAGTTACAGACAGGCTTTTTCATGCCCCCCGAAATGGGCTTCAACATTGCAGCTGGCAGACAGCTGTGGCCTCAGTGTTTACATTACCCAGACGAATGCAGTCTGTGTAGGAGACACAGAATGAATCTGATTTAGCTTTTGGAAAATGGGATTTTGAAAAGTTCCGTGGTTTTTCTCTCACCCCTCCCTTCCTGAGCTGCAGAAAGACTGAGGTGGAACTAAACAGGCACTGCTAGGAAAAGGAGACTCTTGTTTCTCAGGCTGACACTTTTCTTTGTTTGACACCTCCAGGTGGTGGGAGCTGAGCTGAGACCATAGGATTAAGATGACCGCTTCATCACTCTGGAGCCCAGACTTACGAGTCAGCAGAGCTCTCTGGGGACTCAGCACAGCTGGCACAGAGACAGCTGGGCAAAGTCCCCTCAGCTATGGTCTAGTCCCTTTTACCTCGAGATGTGAGAAGAACAGAAAGGCCAGGGTCCCCTCAGACTGTTGGGTCCATGACCAATTGCCCACAAAGCGGAAGCAGAGACTGGTTAATCCTACTGGGGTCTGTAGGACCCACCACACTGTCTCACGGGGAACTTACTTCACTTGGCAGCCATTTTGTTTTGTTTCCTCAGGCCAGTGTTGTTTAAGGTTCTCAAGTCCTGTCCACTCTTCCTTCAAAATGTGTCTCAAACTCTCCCTTCTTCTCTGCCATCATTGCACTGCTTGGGGCCAGAGCCATATTTCCTCATATTTCTACTAGGGCAACATCTTTCTAGCGGATCTCCTCTGACTTCTCTTCCAGATGCCTCTTCCAAAGATCTCACCTTGTGTCCCATCCCATCTAGTCCCATTTCATCCCATCAATCAACATGTCTTGAGTGTTGACTGTGGGTTAATCCCTTTGCTAGGTGTTAGGGAAACGCACACCCAGCATACGCTAGTTCTTCTCACATTGAAACTCAGCTCAAGTCTTCTTGGGAAGAAATCCAAGAAAGTAGAGAATTCCAGGATAATGTACCCAGGGGATTGTGGGAACCCAGAGGCAAGTGCCTCACTGGGGTTTAAAGGGAGGGTAGAGAGAAGGCTCTCCCACGTGGCTTTCACCTGGCCACTCACCTCCTTAAAACCTTATCCAAGCTTCTTTTTCAGCCAAATATTCCATAATGCTCTTGCAAGCAATCTGTACTCTAGATACCCTAGTGCCCTCACTGCTCTCAACAGGCATAGACACTTCTACCATTTCAATGCCCTTGGTCCTACACTGGTATCATGCCTCCCGCCAGCTGTAGACTCTTGACCCTACTCTGCACATTTCCTTTTTGCTGTGGTACTAACCTGACTCTTACAAGCAGGATCATTAGGCTTCTATTAGGATTATCAGAAAAATCTGTAAATGCAGATGAAGGGGTTTGTAAAACTGCTGATAAGTTTCAGCCACACTGTTTCCCAGCCTCATGCTAACCTCCTGGAGAAGGAGGTTGTCGAAAATCAAGTGAAGATGAGCAGTTTCAAGAGCTCCAGTAGGCGTAGCATTGGATAGATTTTCCATTCGGATTTAAATATTGAGCCTGATTTGTTTTTGGCTTTATTTGTGTGTGTGTTTTGTTTTGTTTTGGTCCCAGGCCTGTTGGTCAGGGCTAATTTGTACAGCTGCTTTTTCGTTTGGTTTCTTCCAAGAAAGCGAGAGGAAATAAGGTTGCCAGCAAATTTGCAGTTACCAAGGTTTTCCTAAGATGAATATTATTTTTCTCTTCTAATACTGCCAAATACAGTATAAAGAGAAGCATGTGATTATTCCACATATTTAGTCGTACCAGGGGTCAAATCCTGTACTCTGTCCACATCCTGATGTTGGGAGACCTATAATGCAGATTTCCTGACCTGCTATTTAGTCAAGTTGTACCAGATTTCCAAAATTGTAAATTCACCCTGATTTTGAGCTTGAATTCTCTAACTCGACTCTCTTGGATTTCAGCAGGCAGGGCCAAAGGGGCTGATCTGGGTAGGGCAGAGCAGGAGTAAGGGCACCCGAGTTGGATTCTGGTCTCTGTTCTGCCACCAGCTAGCTCGTGATTCTGGCAAAGTCGCTCCACTTAGGGAGTGTCTCTGCAGGGAGGACTGGAGTGTGCCGGCTCCAAGACCCTTTCCTAGCACGTACTGAGACTTTGCACTGGATATTTCTAGAAAGATTCAGCAGGAAGATGCCAAAGGCCTATGAATATAACAAGGTTTCTGCCTCTTGGTCTGTCCTATTATGATGCCCTTGCCCAAGCTGGTGCTTGACTCTTCTGAAACCTGAGAACTGCCTGGAGGAGGGGGCTTGTGTCTTTATGAAGGTGCGCTAGTCTAGCCTGTATAGCTGCTACTGAGTCCTGCTAAGTCTGGAGGTCACTTTTTAAAAACAGCTTTATTGAGCTATAATTCACATACCATACAATTCACCTCAATTAAAATGTACAATCCAGTGCTTCTTAGTATATTCCCTGAGTTCTGCAGCCTTACTGCATCAAGTTAGAACATTTTATCACTCCCCAGAGAAACCCTGTACCCGTTGCCATTCACCCCCCTTTCCCGTTCTCTTCCCACCCATCCTGGCCAAACTCCCTACCCCACCCATTCCTAGTCAACCACTAATCTATTTCTGTTTCTATGTATTTGCCTGTTCTGGACATTTCATATAAATGGAATCATATGATGAAGTCTTTAGGGACTGCCTTTTTCAGTTAGCATTATGTTTTCAAGGTTCGTCCATGTCATAGCTTGCAGTACCTCACTTTTATAGTTGAATAATACTCCTTTGTACGGATGCACTACATTTTGTTTACTCATTCATCAGTTGAGGACATCTCGGTGGTTTCCACTTTTTTTTGCCTATTATGATTGAGGCTGCTATGTGCTTCCTTGTACAAGTTTTTGTGTGGACATGTGTTTTCAATTTTCTTGGGTAGATACCCAGGAGTAGAACTGCTGGGTCATATGGTGACTCTGTGTTTGAGGACATTTGAACTGTTTGACCAAGTAGCTGCACCATGTTGCGGTCCCAGCAGCAGCATAGGAAGACTCCAATTTCTGGAGGCTACTTTTGAATCCTGTGCCATTGATCGAGAGCACTTTCCAGAGTTGACAGCTTAGATAGGTTGCTGCCCTGGGATAGTCTGACCGTGTAATATTCAGTTTTCAAGGGGAGAATTTGTTATTAGCAAGTCACTGCCATTTTCTTAGATGGTGGCTGAATCCTGGGAAATGATGACTTAGGGGAAGGCACTGTTCGTGTGTGAAATCTACAGGAATTCAGAAAAAGCACCTACGGAATATCTGATAATGATTTATAATAAAAGTCATCGGTTTGCAGAGGGCACATAGTATTTTAAACTTTTAAAAGCTGTTTTCTGTCAGCAGTAAGTAATTTCTGGGGTAGAGGGAGTTGAAGGGAGTTTGGTATATTTGCCTATTCTACATCTGCACTTACTAGTCCTGTCTGTGAACTGGGGTCACAAAGGAAGTTGGCGCTTTAGGAAAGGTAGACATACGCACTGGCTTGTCCAAGATGCTCCCAGTTTACACCTGCTCTGATAATGCCATTACTGATAGCACTGCCCTTCACTCTCAAAAATGGTCCAGTTTGGACAATAGACTATACCGTCGCCTTAGCTGTAGAACACAATGTATATCACATTCAGCATCACACCCAGAGCTATAAAGGCTGCACAGTTCCACATTGTGATGAGCTCAGATCTCACTGGGATAAAGAAAGGATGGCTAACTCACAGACTCAGCCAGGATTGCACACAATAGAAACCAAATGCTGATGTGATTCAAAGTGTAGGAAAGTGCATTTTGGAGGAGGGGTGGGATGGGGTGAGGGGAAGGAAGTTTGTGCAGGGAAGGCTTCCATGGACGAGGTGAAGCTTAAAGAGAACCTTGAATGAATATATAGGATTTGGGCGCTCCAAGTTCCCTGACAGACCAAGGTTCCAAATATCCTTCATCCTTGTTCTAATTAAAAGGCACCGTGCTCCCTTGTGCTTGGGCAGACAATTCACATGACCTCCCAGCTCATTTGGCAGCACTTGGGAGAAATCTGGCCTTGCAATCAGACTAAATGATGTGTTACCCTACACTTAATCTCCACCATCCATCAAAATCCAGGGGCCTTGGCCTCAGCCCCTCGACAAGAGGCCCACAGTACCTGGGTAGGATTTCATCCAGGGAATGAATGCAAAGCCCCTAATTCTCCATCCATCTCAGCCCTCTGTAAACAGTTAAAGACTGCAGCCAACAGCAAAAGAACTGCCAACCCAAATGAAAGCAGTGAGTCAGCAAAATAAAGACAGATGGCAATGGATTAACTATAGCATAGGCAGCAAGCAGCCGATCCTCCTTATTTCTGACCAGATTGCCTTCCCTCAATTTCAGGCGATCTAGTGCATACACAAAGCTCCCCAAGAAGTGTGCTGGGGAGGGAGTGAGCACTTGCTGTATACAGAGTTGTGTAGCCACAGCAGTCTAGGGGAACACTGCTTGAATCCATGGTCTCCAGGTGGTCCAGGACTGGGGAGGGGGCAGAGGGGAAAGGACAGATGGAAAGAAAACATTGACCAAGCTTCCCTGCAAGTCAGTCTACTCCCTGTCACAGGGCTATTTCCTTACATGACCTTATCTTAAAGTGTTCTACTCTGTTGTCCTTCAACCATGTTTAGTGGGTCACATATTTCAGTTTCCTGAAACACCATCATTATCACCATAACTTACTCTGTTCTTGTATACTAGTTTCCTTAAGCTCGAAGTTTAGAGAGGGTAAAAGGTCGAAATTACGTCTAAAAAGAATTTGTGTGACTGTCTAAGATGACAAATCCTTAGCCCCTATGCTTCCTAGAACATAAGAGATGCTCAATAAATATTTGTTGAATGAAAGAAAAAAATGGATGAAAACCCTCATACAAAATATGACCTGAAGACCACCAACAAGATAGGGTCCCGCTAATGTGAGATCTTTTGTGTAAAAGTGCTTATTTATTCAACCTAAGAATGTGTTGGTTAACAAGCATTTCCTGGCATCTGCTAGCTACCCAATACTTTGTGTCCACTGGTCACCTTGGCTATATCAATATTTTTCTCACAAGTCCTTTCACGAGATTCTTTTCCTAAGCTGATCTATGTCTTCCCATATTCCTAAAATCTTGAATATTTGGGGTTTCTTGAAAGAGTTCCCAACAAATATCAACTGCTTTTTAATGATGAATTCCAAATGATTCTTGGGTGTGGGCAAGAAAAGAGATGGGAAAAAACACTTGACCTAGCTAAGGAGGAAAGGAATAAACACCAGCACATGGCAGAGGGGAGGTGGGGAAGGAAGTAGTTTCTACTCTTTACACACTTAGTCTACCACTTCCCACAATGACCCAGTCTGCCCAGAATTGGGCTCTACAGTCTGACTCTTCCCAAGGTTACCTGAATATTATCATTAAAACCAATTTATTGAAGTTAAATTGACAGAAAATGAACCACTTAAAATTGAATAATGCAGTGTCATTAAGTACACTCACATACTGTACAACTATTATCTCTATTTCCAAAAGATATGCACCACTCTTAAATTAAACCCCACCCAGTAAGCAGATTCCATCTCCCCCTCCTCCCTTCACTCCCTGGTAACCATCAATCCTGTGTGAACATTTCGCAGAAATGGAATCTCAGAATATGTAATCTTGTGCCTGACTTCCTTCACTTAGCATTGCATTTTTCAAGGCTCACCGAAGTTGTATAATATGTCAGTGTTTCCTTCCTTTTTTATGGCTGAATAAGATTCCACTGCATGGATCTACCACACTTTCTATTCATTCATCCATTGCTGCACTTTGGGCCATTCCCAACCTTCTGACTATTAAGAGTAGCATTGCTGTGAACATGTGTCTTCATGCACTAGTTTGAATCTTTGAATCTTTGTTTTCAATTCTTTGGGGTAGATACCTAGGAGTGGAATTGTGGGCTCATATGGTAGCTCTATTTTTATTCTTGGAGAACCCAACAAACTGGTTTTTAGACCCTACTAATTTCATGCCTTCAAGAAGAGTGAACACACAACAGTAAGAGCAGTTGAAATTCACCAGCATCCAGGAAGTTGACGTGAGTATCCCTGGATTTGGTCTCATGATTCTGGGGGCAGCCTCAAGATTCTAAAGTATTATTAGTGGTGATTGACATTAAATATTCTTTTCCTTTGTTCTTCTCTCTTCCTTTCTTTCATTTGTTCATTTACATAACAGATATGATCTAGGGTCACCATGTTTTAAGTATTGAGCTAATATGGGGGGGTATAAAAATGAATGAAAGATAGATCCCATCTTTGGGGCCACAACAAATGCTGAGGATATGGTGCACGTTCAAGTGAAGATGACAGGTGTCAGAGTAGCCACAATTGTTGCAGATGTGGACAGTGCCTACCACACAATCACCAAACTATAAACTGGTCAAGGGTAGTAACTGTGTCCTGATCTTTATCCCTAGTGTCTAGCTCAGTGTCTGGAACACATTTGCTGTCAACAAAGCAACCTCAGAAATGTCTGAAGTGGGCGGCCTGACCACATCAGCCCGTTGTCCTTACCGTCACCCCTGGGGGCTGCATGGTTTCCTTTGGGGTCTTCCCTTGACTCTGTCTTGGGCAGGTGGCACAGAGTGGGTATACTTTGTGTCCTGCATTCTCTGACCACTCTTCAAATACAGAATGAGTTCTCTTGTAGAGCGATTTTATATTTTTAGTTTCCTACTTCATATTTTTAGTTTCCTTCTTCAAGGAGGAACCCAGATTATGAAAGGAAGTAAGACCATCCTTTCCAGGGAGTGAATTCATGGTGAGCAGGAAGACCTTCAGTCACCAGATTGATTTTGGTCTCTAGAAATAGTCCTCTATCAGATCATAGCTTAAGATGGGGTGGGGGGGAGGATGCTGAAACAGGGGGCAGGAGCCGGCCATAATGCTCATGGTGTTCCATGATTTTGGTATGCTGCGCTCTTTCAGTTCGGCCTGTGCTCTGCTTTCCTTGGACCTGATTGCTAACCACAGAAGTTTCCAGAAGAAAACCTAGGGCAGCAATGCATAGATGTTGCCAATTTCATAAACTACTATTTCAGTTCTTATTCTTAA
Source organism: Uropsilus gracilis (assembly GCA_004024945.1). NCBI lineage: Eukaryota > Metazoa > Chordata > Mammalia > Eulipotyphla > Talpidae > Uropsilus > Uropsilus gracilis. The sequence goes on from PVHY01002565.1 coordinate 32,847, forward strand.
AACACCTCCTGGACACAAGGAATGAAAAAAAAAAAAAACGGTAGGGTCAATAGTGAATAAAAGGAGGGAATTGAGGGGAAGATGAATATAGAGGGACAGAGGTTATATGGGGTTTCAGATTCCATGGGAAACAAGAGAAGTGGAAGTGTGGGATGAGCCCCCCTCCCCTCACTGAAGAGAAGGAAAGGTCCCCTGTGTCCAAAAACTGCTTTTAAATGGAACAGCTTTGCAGTGGTCTGTAGAGGCCTTTTAACTCCAGCGAGTCTCAACTGCTTTATGATATACTCATTGTCCTGATTGCTTTTGAAAACGAACCTTCTAGATCCACACTGGAGTGCAAGGCAGAAAAGCAAGTGGAGAAGGATGCCTAGCCCCAAGAGATGACCAGTGGGGTTACCCATATAAAGGGTTTGTCAATTCTTTAAGCAATCAAGAAAGGAGAAGTAATTTATTTTCCTTTTGTTTAGACCCCAAACCTCCAGGAAGAGGTTGGTGGGAGCCCCTTTGTTAGATCTGCCTGCCAGCTTATGGGTTACTACCTCCAATAAAATTTCCATTTGAATTCCTATTGGGGATGCCAAGCACTATGGTAGGCACTTGGAGGTACATTAATGAAGCAGACACGGTCCCTGCCCTCAAGGAATTTACAGTCTAATAGGGGAGAGAGACAAGCAGACGGCTAATTATAACACAAAATGATGTGTGCTGGAAGTTGCTGGGGGAGGACAGAGGATGAGCATTTAAATCATGCTGGAGGGTCAGGGAAGGCTTCCTGAAAGACATGATGCATAAACTGAAGAATGAGTAGGAGTCAGCCAAGTGAAATGGAAGGAGGAAAAGATATTCCAGACAGATGGGCTTTGCAGGAACCAGGCTTGTTCACAGAGATTAAAGAAAAAATTTAGAAAATACACAATCACAAAAAATGGAAAGTTGATCCACACAAACAAAAGCTGGGTCTTTGGAACCACCATTAAAATAAGCAAAGTTAGCAAGTTTGCTAGGACAAACAAACAAACAACCACTCAAGAGTAAAGGGGGGGGAGAATGAGAGAGAACTACATTTATACTATATTAAAAAGCACAGGAAAATATGCAATAGTCTCAGCAACTGTGTAAGTCCTGATATAGGTATACAATGATAAGCAATCAGTATTTTGTATAAATATTTATACTAATAAATTTTGAACCTAGATGAAACAGACATTTTTCCAGAGGAATATATATTACCAAAATTGATTTGAGAAGAAGGTAAAAATTGGACTACTTCAATAAACTAGAAAGGAAATTGAAATAGACTCAAATGTGCCTATACCTCAGTCTTCTTTACACACAAACACAGGGTCTAAAGGCAAATTGCACAAATCTTTAAGGAACAGATAATCCCCTTATCAAACAAACTGCTTCAGAGCACTGGAAAAAAATGAACGGCTTTCAACTTATTTTCTAAAACTAGCATTACACCAATGCCAAGTTGTGTAAAGACAGAAAAATAAAAAGTCCTAAATAATTTATTAACAAATCAAACCCGCCCTTTTGAAAAAGGAAAATATAATACAACCAAGTAGTTTAGCCCCTGAAACGCAAGACTGAAATCCCTGAAATGCAAGAGTTTAATCCCTGAAATATAGAGTTCACTATGAGAATTATATCAATGAAATTCATTATATTTGCATGGTAAATGAGAAAAAACATATGATCATTATGATAATTTCAAAAGATGTAGCAAAAGCATTTAACAAAACTGTACTCATTTGCTCTTAGAAAGTTCTAAGAAACCTAGCAATTAAAAAAAAAGCTTTAGTTTGCTAGTGTCTTCCAGAAATCTACTCAAAACTACATACTTAGAAAGACAGCGAGCAAATTAAAGTGTTTAAATCATGATCCTGACACTTGATAGTGGAGCTTGAATCTCTGTTCTGCCACTTACTGTCTGTGTGACCATCACTAAAATTACTAAACTTCTCTGTGCCTCACTTTCCTCATCTATAAAATGGATAACTATCTGATAACACTGTAGTTAGGTGAAATAACTTGTAATAATGCTAGGCACATTAAAGCACTATATAAGTATCTGTTAAATTTGGAAACATTAGATGTTTTCTAAGTCAGGAACAAGACAGGAATATCTAGTATGACAATATGCTATTTAGTACTCTACTGGAGATCCAAGCCAATATAAAAAAATAAGAAAAATAACCAACAGCTCCAAAATGGAAGGAACAAAGCTCATTATTTGCAGGTAATAAAAACATCTAACCAGAAGTGAAGTTGGTCACTGTTCAAAGAAATAAGGAAGAAAAATTACACCCTTTAGAACATTTCAGTATCACCATCGTATTTTAGACGTGTCTGCTCGGATGTTTTTTCTCCAGGCCTTCTCTTCACTCTCACATTTGCATCTTTAAAGGCATCACCTCTTTGCAAGCAATCTAGACTAAAAACTTTGAAACCATTTTGGACTCTTCCTTCTCCTTCATTTCTCATATCCAATTACCCCCCTTTACCCAGTTAGTGTCCCCTCCCCTGATATTTTTCAAATGTTTTCTACCCTAACACGCATATCTCTAGTCCAGGCTCATATCAGCTCATCCCTGGAAGAGCAGATATCCTTCAGTCCCTCTCTGGTCACCAAGTGTACCCCAGGTCAGTCTTCCTTTACAACCGCTATGCTCAAGTCATTCTCTGGCTTGAAGTCTCCGGGGCCTCTGACTTCCTCTCCTCTCCAGGCTAAATGCCTCTGCTTTGTGGTCAAGGCCTCTCACCATCTAGGTGCAGCCACCCCAACAAAGTTTATCTTTTCCTGCTTCCCTAACGTGTACTCTGCGTAAGAGCAAGATCCTCCCTGCCTTCATCCGTCTCCTTTCTTTTTTTAATGTCCCATCTCTCTGCCCGCATGTTTCCAAATCTTCCTTCATGGTTCAATGGTCAGCTCAAATGGTGCCTTAATGACACTATTTGTTGAACACTTCACTATGATCATTTGACCTTCTCAGCAACCTGATTCGATCAGTATCAATTTTCACCCGATTTCATGTGGGGTGGGTATAGTGATTCGTTGAAAGTTCACATTGCTGATGATGGTGGCTCTAACATTCAAGGCCATGTTTATCCAAGCCTGGTGCTCCTGTGTCTGTGGGGTCTCTGTTCTGACTGTCTGAACTGCCCTCCCAAGGTGCATCAGTTCTCCCTGACCACTCCTCTTCTTTGTTTTGTCTGCTTCAGATTGTTTTCTGGTAAAACTGTAAGCTCCTGGAGGTCAGGGTCCACATTTCAAGTTTCTCTGTGTTGTCAGAGACAACAACTCTGCTGTTAGAGCTGAACCCATGATGGGCACTTTATTAATTGTAATAGTGAATCGAATATAGCTGAACATAGAGGAATTTGACCTTAGTACTCAGTCTTCGAGAAAGCTTTGATTAGTTGGAGAATAACACAAGTCTGCCTCATTAAAAAGTCCAAGCTTTAGCTCCAGGAAGGGAAGGGAGGAGTAGAATTACTACTCACCCTGATGATCAGGCTTCTCTCTGCTTAGTTTAGGTCAGTATTGTGTGATGAATCTTCCCTTTACATAAGGATTAGAGCAGGCCAGGTGTTGTTAGCATGTGAAAATAGAGCCAAATTTTTCAAGTTAAAATTGTGCAAAATCTGACTATTGGGCATCTTCCAGAAGTGAGTCCAGGGAAAAGTAACCATTGTCCTACCTAATTCACAGGGTCATGGCGAGAATCAAGTGAGATAATAGATATGAGCACCCTTTGGAAATTAACAATGAAAAGCAGCTTGTTTCTTGAACTGGGAGTGGAGTAACAGAGCTCACTGGTGATATCACGTCCTTAGCCAGGTGAAGGGTGGGGGCTCTTCTGAAATTCTTGGACTCCCCATTTCCCCAAGGTTGCAGACTTGCTTTCCGGCGATTCTTGGAAAAATTTATCATGAGACTTCTTCAACTACATGTGGATTTATCCTTGACTCCCCTTTTCCTTTTTCTAATTACACTTACTCAGCTAGTCCACAATGCTCTGGGGGCTTCTGAAAGATAAGTGAACTTTGTCTCTTTTTGGTGGATTGAAGAGACAGTATTTTGCTAGCGGCTAACATTTAGAGGTCAAGAGCGAGTGACATGGGAAGCGCACTCTATGAAGCTGGTGACATTTGGGAATGATCGATAAACAACAGTTGTCACTGAATGTCACTAAGTAAGGTGTGTCCTTCTGCTCCCTCCAGACAGGCCAAATGCTCCTAGAACTCAAGTGTTTGAAGACTCCAGAAGAATTTAGGAGTCAGGGTTGATAGGCTAGAGGTAACAGAGGAGAATTTTATGAGAAGGTTTTGGTTCAAAAGAATCAGATTCTGCAAGTGAAGAGCTGGGGGGGGGGGAGCCAGGGGAGAGTGAGCTCAGCTTGGATAGAGAAGAGGAGAAAGTGCCGAATGTGCAGGGCCCTTAGCCAAAGGGCCCTGGATCAAGAATAGCCTGGGTTTGCAGAGGTAGCCAAAGGTATTCTGACCAGGGAGTTGAGCAAGATTTATCACCTACGTTGGCCTAGATTGGAGAGAGCTTGGCTTCGAGTCTGTTTTATGTATTAGACCTAAGATAGTGAGTCATCGTGCTCAGAGAAATGGGGATAAGGGGAGGCTGCTGTTGGTGGCATAAGACCCCCAGAGGCACACCTCTGGAGCATACCCCTGGCCTCCAACATAGCCACGTAGGCAGGAAATGGCAGCCTTGGTCGCCCCCCAGCACCTGGGCCACTGGTTCACACCTCTGTCTTTGGAGAGTGTGCATCCAGCAGAACTGGCAGCAGGATGCCTGGGCCCCAGCTTCCATGCATCATATTCCATCACTCCACTTGTGGTTCCAGAACACTTAGCCCAGTGAACGGCTGTGTTAAGCTGTGGAACACTGTGAGCATGTGTTGTTTCTCTCTCTTGGTGCATGTGTGTGTGTGTTGGGGGGTTCCCGAGTCACCCAGCCTGAGCCTCTCTGATTGCAGTCTTCAGAGGGTGCCTGGGCCTGTGAACTTTGCTCCACTGTGGCTGCTGGATGGAGAGAGAGGAGAGTAGGCCCCTGCTGGGTCTGTCCCACCCTCCCGGTTATGATAGGCAATGAAGCAAAGCGTTTGGGCAATTGCCTGATCTTAATGGGATAGAAAGGGCTTCTCTCTCGCCTGAAAGGAACATCCAAGCATGTGCTTACTGTTTAGTTTTCCTGGAAAAATAATTTTTCTGGCAGGCTCAAGAGAGCGAATTTGCCTTCAGAAAAGGATTGTGTCATATCTATGACTCCCGCGGCCTCCTCTCTACATTTCCATGGCTGAAAAGCTTGCATTCAGTGGAAGAGCACCCAAAAAATCTGCTAGTTTTTTTTTTTTTATTTTTACTCAAAGAAAACTCTGTATAAAGGAAAATAGAAGAACGCTATTGGGGGGAGGGGGGCAGATCTCTGGGGACCACTCAGCAATCTACTGAAACCCTGAGATTTTTTTTTAAAAGAATGTAAAATATAAAACAGATCTGGCTGCTCAGTGTTCGATTTTAAGGGTATCTCCCCTTCTTGGAATTCTGCCTTTTAAAACCCACCCCTTTGTATCTGGAAGTCACTTAGCTCCTCTGGAGTCAAGTGCTGTAGCCTGTGCTTGGGGGGGAGAGGGGGGGGTCCTCTCACTTTAAACCAGATGAGAGGCAACATCTTCAGTGATGAAGGGGTTCCTTGGGGTGGGACTGAAAGGGTTGGTGAGGACAGCTTTGGTGGAAGCAGCCCCGAAGGCTATCTGTACCTTTCCAAAACACAGCTCCCCCTATTTCCATTGAAACCTTCTGTTCAAACATAGAACCCCATTATGCATAAAAGAAAATACCAGGGGGGGCTGCTGTGGCTGAAGTGGGGGTGAGAGCTCTGGGGCTCTGTCTACCCAGCCTCTACTTCTGTTACTGAGGTTAAGAGAAAAGTGAGAGAGCAGCTAACTCAACTGGAGTGAGAACTTATCGTTCAACATGGATTGGGTGAGTCAGTTTTAAATACAGCCATTATTAAACATTGACTTATAACATCTGACAAGAAGCTATAATCAAGATAAAGCTAAGGGTTAAGCAACAGTCATCACTTTCTCATGATTTTACTATACGTCATGGTCTCTTGCTCTAGGCCTTGTGTATCTGTGTGGTGGATACTCTCTGTGCTGTAGTGCTGCCATCTCTCCCCAGCTCCTCCTTCAGTGACCTCATGTTGGGAGCCTGATCTTAACCACAGTGGGAGTATTTACACCATGGAAATCAGCAAACACTATACATCAGCACCCTCCTTCCCCCCCCCCCGCCCCCCGCCTGCCACCAACTCAGGAACGATTTACCAGCATACAACGACTACATTAGGTTCCCACTCTTCCAGCAACCTCAACCACAAAGAATGCAGCTTTGACCTCAGGAGGGAGAAAGGAAATGCAGTCTAGTGACCAAACATTCTAACAAAAGACATGCACTTCATCCCGTGGAAGAGGCAAGCCACTGCAAAACCCGAGCCCAGGCTTTGTGAGTCCATACGGCAAGCGAGAGGCAACAAGGGAACAGCAGCAGGACTTGGCTGCTGCCATTAGAGGTCCCAGCATCACAATCCTGAGCTTCTTACTCTAAGGAGAATCTGCCCGACTTATTCCCAAGACCCTCAAAGACCCCACAGGGCAGGAAGTGGTGTTGTTGGCCCTGACAAACTCTCCTAAGCAGCTAAATTCCAGGCAGAACAAGATCCAGAAGCAGGCCCCGGGGGCTGTCGTGTCCACCAGGGTCCACAGCACCAGCACAAGGCTCAGTGAGTGGAATCCCATCCATATGTATGGAGAGAGAAATGAGTCTTCCCTGCACTCCTCTCCGTGCCTATTCACCAGTCCTTCCAGAAAAGGCCTGTGGCTATTTTATTTCAGCAAGCAGTGGAGTGTGAATACATTTTGAAAACTGTCCACAGCTGAGCTTCACAAGTATGGATACCTCCAAGGGCGGGGGGTCTGTCATTGCAAAATTCACTGGAGATAGACGTTCATGGCCCAGGGGTCTGAGAGACAGGAAGTGACTTGATCAGGATGGGGAGCAGGTCCTTGCTTCGCTGCCTCTACCCCAAACATCTGTGCTCTCTTCTGTCCCTGTTCCCTTCACCTTCCTGTCTCTTGCCCCCCCTTTTCCTCTGTCCCCCTCCTACCCTCAGACTGTCACTCATCACCCACTTGCCCTTCCCTATCCACCCAAACACCCATAACACCCACTGTATAAAGTCCTGCCTGAGATCCCCCTCATCCCCAGTGTCGTTAGTAGACAAGTTCCTTTGTCTTACAGTCTTGACAAAAAGAAACTCATCTAAGGGTCAAATATTTCCCTTTCTTCACTGCTCAATGTATACTGGGTTGTGTGTGAGTGCGCACACATGTGCATGCATGTGTGCATGTAAATGTGTGAGTCTGTATTCCAAATGCCTGTGTGTCGCCCAGATTCCTTTTTATGCCTTTACAACCTCACAACCTAATCTTCCATCTCTAGAGTTTACAGCATTACAGAAGAGGAGTTTAAGCACATTTCCAGATTTTAATTAAGCCTTTCTGACTTAGCGTCCCAGACGCAGCCGTATCACTACTTCAGGCAGACTCCAAAAGGCATGGAGACTGGAATTACTGGGTTCACTACAGGTTCTTGTCAGAAAGGACTCAGATTGGCAGGCCATGTGTCTGCAGCTGGATGGCTGGTTGCTTTGATGAGACTTTTTCCTGCCCTGGTAGTAAAGGCACTGAATCAACTATCATTCCTCTGCTACATGTGTGAGCCCTTCTAGGGAATTTTAAGGGTTGGGGTCAATGCTAGCATGAAGCTTGTTATTTCTGTTCCCTGGTTCTGCAGGTGACTGCAGTCAGATGAGTGATGAGGCTGGATCCTGGTCGGGCTGACTCCACTGTCAAGTTATCCCAGGCAACCTCACTCTGCAGCTGAACCTCTCACTAGAGGAATTGAGTCAATAGGGAGAGACAATTCCGAAGTGAGCTTGAGTTTGGAAAAGTAACCTGAAATATCCTGGCAGATCAAATGACTCCCAGAAGCTCAGCTACTAAACAGGTGAGCAGTAACTGACCAAGTGACTTCACCACTCTCTGCCTCAGTTTCCACATCTACAAAATGAGGTTAGTAGTAGCATCCAACCTCACAGGGTTGTGGTGAAGATTAGCTGGATGACATGCTTCTTCCTATAGCTGGCACACAGTATATGGGTTTTTAAAAATGTGTGTATGGTTGGTGAAGAATGAAAAGTAAGCCCCCCCCCCATTTTAAAATTGAGGATTTTTTTTAAAGAAAAAAAGTTGGAATAAAGTGTATGGCAAGGTTCCTAAGACCCAAGCCCTCAGCTGGAGGCATGTGGTTGCCCCCTGCCACAGTGGCCTATCTGCCACTGAGTGAGATACAGCATGTGGAAGTGTCTTCAGGGGAGCAGGGTCACAGAAAGATGAGGTGTACACCCTTGACATGGTGGCGGTGTCAACTGTGTTCAAATTGGGAGCTGTGATGACGGCTGTCCAGACTCAGAGTCACTGGGGCCAGTATTTGTCTGTAGGACCCGGGTTCCTCACTCACCTGGTGACTTTGCCTCTCCCTAACCCCACGTATCACTTTCCTCATTCCCGAAGGTTCTACCAATAACTCAGAGGCCATGTTGACAGGGCCATCTTGGTACCCTTTCTTTGCCCCATTGCAACCTACCCTCCAGGTTTACACCCAAGCCTGGTATAGCAGTCCCCCCCATTTCCACTTGTGTTTTTGCTCCAAGTGAAAAGCTGATCCTACAAGGTTGGGGATTCTGTCTTTACCTCGGAGACATATTGATTTAGAGAATACTGGGGACTTTGCTGCTTCACAAAAATGTGAACATTTCAGGCAATGTGACAAATCAACAGGGGTCTCTGGGCATTTTGGGTCTCCCGAAAGACACAGAGACTGGCTGCCTGCCCCTCCAGTCCCAATTCAGAGGGTGACTTGGATGAAGAGCTAGGTCTCCCAGGGCTCCTGGAGGGGCCTATGCGGAGTCAGAGCATGGCCTTGTGGCTCTGTAGGCACACAGGTGCCCTGGCTATTGTCTCCAGATTGTTCTTTGAAGCATTGTGATGGAGGTTCAACTCCAGAGATCTTAATCATCATGTTTTCAAAAGTCCGAATCATATTAGGATACATAATAGGATGGCTGACTCCTAGGGTTTGCAAGCTGTTCAGGATTTAGTGCTGAATGAATGAATGGATGAATGAGTGAATGAATGAATGAATGCTGTCCCATTTTGTCACTTGTGCCAATGCTTTCATTTTTCAGGTAATTTCAGTTCACTCTCAGATAAGGTTTCTGGAGTCACATTTTTCCAATCAAATCCTGCCCATCTGTAGGAAGGAGTGGTCTATCCGAGTGTGGAATTTGAATTTGCCCAGGTGCTCACAGTTAGGGGGCTTCATATTCAAAGCTGCGCATGCTTTGGAAATGTGACCCCCATGACAGCAACAGGAGACACTCATTTTTGGTGGGAACGGGCAGAGGCTGGAAGTTTGGATGGGAGTTTGTGGGCTCTGTCCTTGAACCTCAGCATTTCTCCGGTGCCAGGCCTTCTTCCTGTTCGTTCTCACACCTTCGACCAACACCATCAGTGGAACTTGCACCCCTCAGAGCAATGCCGTCTCTGGAGAGCCAGCCCTGTTTCTCCAAGTGCTTAGGGCAGCATTGTGCCAGCTTTGGAGCTTGCCTGACCTCCTCACCCATCCCCGCAAGTGATTAAGTTCAGGAAGTGCAGGCAATTTCTACCCAGATGCACACTCCCCCAGCCCTCTTCCCCAAGGACAATATGATGAAAAGCATACTGGTTTTGAAAGCATCCATCCTAAAAACTGTACTGAAAGAATGAGGCAGATCGACACACGGTCATGGGGCACAATCTCCAAGAAGGCTTGCGTGGAAGCTCATTTACCTGGCTTCTGTGGAACCAACACTCAGTATTCATGGGCGCTTATTCTTTTCCTCCCTAAAATAAGCTGTGGCTGGATGCACCACTACGCCTCTCCCTAGGGGGTCTGGGCACTTGTGCTTGAACTATCTTTTAATTAACTGACCGACTACTCCCCCAACTGCAGAGATGAGAGCGAGTCAGTCTATTGTAGCTAACAGAAAGACTGATAGCAGATATCTATGTATAAAAAGGATGTACAGATACATATATAAACTTGGAAATTTCAAGAAGTGTTGGGCATCTTGGGTGGAAAGCTCTACCATAGGCCCTTTTGGACCAGTTTAAGTTTTTACTAGGTTTGTGAATTATTTTCGCCCTAATTTTTATTTTGAAAATTTTCAAACTTACGAAGAAATTGAAAAGGTCGTATAATGAACACCCGTAAGGGTTCCCCCCACTCTGAAAGCAGAACGTTCCTACTTGGTATGATTTGATAGGTTAATTTAAGAGTCTGGGAATGTTCAAAAAATTTTCCATGGAAATAGCATTCCCAGACCCCACAAGTAACTTACCAAATCAGACTTCTACTTTTGGATAGTGGGGGAAGCCTATATATTTAGCAAGATTCTGTAATCACATTTGGACATATTTGTTATATTGCTGTTTCTCTCTCTATATAAACACACACACACATATATATATATATATATATAATTAATTAATAGCAACAGCAGTAAAGAGAATAAGGGCCTGTTTCACATGAATAGCAACATTGAAATGAACATGTCTTCTCCCTATCTCTAGCAGTGGCACTGCCCAGTCCTCTGGTCCTCAAATCTGATTCTTTAATTCCTTCATTTCATTCCCCAAATTCACTCTGCCCAAGTCAATTTGCCCTTTTCCATGCCTTATCTTTTCATGCCTCTCCAGTCCCAATGTGCCCCTGCCCTCAGGCCAGCCTTCAATGTCTCACCCTTAAATGACTACATCTGCCTCCTAACTGACCCCTCTAGTGCTAGAATCTTCCCCTAGACATCTGCTGCCCTGTGATGTGAATGGAACAACACTTTTGTCATCATGTGACTCCTCTGCAAAGTTGGCAGTGGCTCCTTATTTCCTGCTTTCCATTCAAAGCCCATCTTTCTTCAGTTGGGGTCAGTTTTCTTTTCTGAAATTGTATTTTTATGTCATTCCTGTCATCTAAGCTGTCTGTTCTGTACATGCTATATTCTGGACTACCATTGATGACTATGGAAGTTCATGTCCCTACACCGTGGTGCACTTAACTTGTGGAATTTTTTTTTTTTACAAAAATTATATAATAAAGACGATTTGGAAGATTTGAATAGGGGAAGAGTTGGAGTTTTGAACAGAGACTTTGGCATCAGAAAGAGATATTTACTCACACTCCAACACTGTCAGTTACTTGCTGAGGGTTTTGGAGTAGGTCTATCTGGCCTTCCACTTTCTTCTTTGTAAAATGGAAATAACTGTATGCTTGCCTTTCAGCATCGCCCCGCACAGACCTGCAGAAGAGCTGCTTCTTCTAAGGGCGTCTCCAAAGCTTACCCTTTCTTCGAGTCTCAGCCCCAGCCCCACTTCCTCCAGGGAGAAATCCCATCCACAGCAGCCTTCCACTCTGAACCTCTTTGGCATGTGTGATCTTGGGGAATAATTTAGCAGAAGCAGATGCTAGTTGCTACAGACTGAATGTTTGTGTCCCCTCTCCCCCAGTTCATATGTTGAAACCTATTTCTCCATGCTTACATTTTCGTCTTATTTGTTAGGTTGAGGGTCTGGGGCCCCTTGGGGGCAAAAGTACATCTATCGTCTTTTGTAGTCTCAGAGCTAGGCCTGTCCTGAGCACTAAGCCACTCAGCTATGCTTGATTGAAGGTGAGAAGACACTTTGTAGATCATTAGAGCCCTCCCTCTATTTCTGAGAATCTTTCTCTCAGGTGAGAGGAAGAATCAAAGGCCGTGACCATCATCCAAATAATCACAGCAATTGTTCCTATTTCTAGCAAGCTTATTATGTGTCTGGCACTTTGTAAATATAGTCAATTTGATTCCAACTTTATAGCCACAGAGAGGGTGACTTGCTATGAACAGCAGAAGCTGAAATTGAACTCAAGTCTATCTAAAGGTAGAGCCCATATTCTTTCCCAGCTGTAGTAATAGTGAATAAGCCGTATGTTGAGGGAAGGAAGGGTGATTTATTGGTGCTGCTGTGTTTAGGACCAAATTTATTTCAGTGCTCTCCCTTATGCGTAAATGAGAATACCCACTCTGAGGGTAGCTTTGTAGCACCAATGATAGGGCAGCTTGCATGACTATCTCCCCTCAGAACTGAGGTCAAGAGACAGGCTGCTCTGTGGCCAAGGGGAAGAATGAAGCAAAACAGTCCATAGTAGGAAAGGTCTTAGGATCCCTGTCTGAAAGGGTCCTAACCTGACCACCTGCTTGATGGGAACTCCCAGAGGAAATAAGCAGGGAAAGCAAAGGAGGAGAACTGATGAGATGACAGGGAAACAGGGAACTGATAGGGGATTAGCTTAGAAATATGTGTCCAGGGGAATCCCAAATAAAATCCTAAAGAATATCCCTTGCAATTGGGGGTGGTGCTTTTGTGTGTGTGAGCATGTGTGTGTGTGTGTGATACTGATTTATATGTATGTGGATGCATGTGTGTGCATTTGCTCAATCTTGGGGCTTAAATAAAGAACAGACCAAATTCAGAGTGGAACTGCCTCCTTCTCAGCAGCCACTTCATCACCCCGGCATCACATTTCCCAGCTGGAAGGCAGGAATCGCCCAGCTAGATCTGGACCCATCTGGGAAACACCAGGGTCTTCCTGAGTCGTCATACACCCTGCTGGTTGCCAAAGGCGTAAGGTGACCTAAGTGAAGCCTTCACACAGTCCATATGCACGGAGTCATAAAACCCCAAGGGAATGTGGCGGCAGTGGCCTGCCTGCCAAATTTCCAAGGGGAAGAAGGAACTTGCTGTGTCTGTATTTGCCCCCAGGATTGGAAAAATGTATCTCAGTCACTGGAACTGAAAGGGGGTGGCCTTTACCTTCACAGGAGAGTCACTGTTTATACAAATACTGCTGATGGCCTGATATATGTGTGTGTCTTTATATAAATAGAGCTATACACTCACTTTGCCAGATTGCATCAGCTACCTGTTTAACATTTTACTCTGGTGCTTTTGGGGGAAAAAAAAAGTCTAAAAATCAGAATAATCTGTAACCTCTGCAGTGTTTCCAGTTCAGTCTTTTACTTTGAGAGTAAAAGAAATCCACATCTGGTGCTTACCCTTGAGATAGTCCCTGATTGAATGAGTTATACTTACTTCCATTTGTTAGAAACCGTATCACTGTGACAGAGCTCATTCAGAGGAACAAGGCAGTGGGGGGAACCATGCCACAGTGGTGGTAATTCTTCAAGAAATCAAGCAGTGAGCCCATCATTTGTATCCTTGCTGTTGCCAGTGTAAAAAACCTGTGAATATTAGCAGGCCCTGTGTTAGGCAGAGCGGACACAAAAAAGCAGATTAAACGGTTCCTTCTTGTCTTGGGTTCTCTCAAGGGGCAGTGGCCAAATGCGAGGCAAGCCTTTTTAGGGAGGACACTCAGGAATTTCTGGTCATCACATTTGCCTGGTCTGTTGCAGGAAGTTCCTCCTCTACTCCAAATGCATTGTTTTTAAAAATGTAAACATGTAGTAGAGATCAAAAGCAAAACAAATATTCTCGTTGCAGGAATGAAGAGGAAGTTGGACACTAGAGTAATGAGCAGGAATTGCAGCTATGCTGTCTACAGAGGAATCCAATATGGGCATGCACCCTGGGGTAGGGTTTTAATGGCAGAATGGGGATGGAGGTGGGGTTTGAGTTCCTATAGAAAGTTGGCAGGGCTGACCCAGAAATGAGGATGGGCTGGGAAGAAACAGTTCAGAGGTGCCCAGGCCACATTGAGTTGAGAGTGGAGAGTCACATAACCATGAACATGCAGACAGGCCTCCCAGCAAAGCAATTTCTGCCAAATAACAGCAACAATACGAATTAACTGCTTAATTGTGTGCCAGACACTGTACTAAGTGCTCTGCTTATATTAACTCATTCTTAGAATAGCTCCATTTTACAGATAGTGAAACTAAAGAACAAAAACATTAAGGAACTTGCCTAAGGTCATACAGAGGCAGAATTCAAGCCCAGGTAGTATATGGTACATGAGTCTGTAATACTCTGAACAACAACTTTGAAGATGAACTTATAACCAAAATTTGCTAAGTCCATGAGGACTAAACCACCATGAGAACCAATAAATGGGAGAATTCATGTACATTGGGAATTATCGCTAATAGAGAAATCCGAAATGGGCTTTAAAATAAATATACTTAGACTGTTCAAAAAAAGATTTCCTTTATGATATAGGAATTATAAGACAAGAATAGAAAAAAGATGAATTTAAAAATATGAGTGCATTTGAATAAGAACCAAAGTATGGGTATTGGAATAGCCAAGACAACACACAATAGATTAAACAACAAACCTGACTTAGTGAATAAGAGTACTAGTGAACTAGAAGATAGATCAGAGGAAATCACCCAGAAAGAAGATAAGAGGAATAAACAGATGGAAAGAGACACTTGTTAGAAAAGTTCCAGTAGGAGAGAATAGGAGGAATGGGAGTCAGTGTTTGAAAGAGAGTAGGCTATTTCCCAGAGTTGTAGAAAACGATGATGCCTCTAAGTTCCTTTTTTATGATCAGCCACAGGAGTCTGCAGGTCGGCCACGGGCAGGAGGCTGGCATCTTCGCTCTGCCATGACGTCTATAATACTTCCAAAGTGACAAGTTCTCTCTACGGACCAACGTGTTTCCACATTTTTTTTTCCATTTTTGCCTCCTCTCCTCCCAGGAGCTTTTTTAGACTTTTCCCTAATGACCTACCCTGCCCCTCCCCCACACCTCTCAGGAAACTCTAATACCAAAGACAAACTGCCTGTCTCTTTATGTACTGCATGTACTTCTGTGTTTTATACAAGCATAATACAGGCTGTTGCCATCACCACAGAGGAAGGTTATTCTACTTTGTTCTCCCTATTCCTTTGCCTAGCTTTCTACTCATGCTTCAGGTATCAGGTTAAATGTCACATCCTGAACGCCCCCTCTCCCTGCCTCCAGAATAGGTCAAGCTTCTATGTGATAGGATCTCCTTTAAGGCACTTAGGAAAAGTATAAGCAAATAATGATCTGTGTTATTACTGATTTAGCTGGACCCACGTCTCTTTAGTATTCTGCAGTGACTCCGGGGCTCAGCGTAGTAGCTGCCACATGGTAGATGCTAGAATAGCTGAACAAACGAATGCGTACATGGAGTGGCATTACCTGAGCAGATGAGAGGAAAATCACAGCCTTGGGAGGGACCTTGGAAAGCTATTTTAACTCTTCCCCAGTTATGAGCAGAACTGTTGTGTAACTACTTCTGAAAGAGCAAAGTATGTGCTTTTCTTAAAACCACACTACAGTAGTTCCTTTTTCCTTTAAATAGTTCTCATTATTTGGAAGCAAAAGGTGGTCAGGAAGCTGTTGAGAATAGAGACAGACCTCTTTTTGAAAATATGTAAAAATAACATCTAAAATCATTTCCTATTTTAGAAGAGTCAAGGAAACTGAAGGAAGCTTCAAAGAAACACTGTAGTAAATCCTTTTGTTACAGGGAATAATGGAGCAAATTGAATGAAGATTCTCTACTTATCTAACAGAACCAAAACATACAGGTTGAAATTTGGTATGGTCACAGGGGTTGTTCATAGCAGCTGTGAGGGTCAATTAGGAAATTTTGAGAAATTCTGAGAGCTGGTTGTTAAGTACAGCCATTATTAAATCCTAAACTATGTGAACTTACAACATATTGGATGAAAAACAAGCCTCGTAAATACTCTATTTTACCACACTTTACTGTTATCCATGCCCTTGAGGTTATTTGCATCTTCAGCATCTGTGGAGTGGAGAAACCAGATAGTTTTGCAACAGCTCAGCTCCTCACAACTCCATAGCTAGTGACAGCAAGGTGGTAGTTTGAAATCAGCCCTGGTAGGAGTATTTACATCATGGAAATTGGCAAATGCTACAAACCAGTGCTTAATCTATTGTTTTGTCAATTGTCTTGAAAGGGATAAGCGAACTTCCCCCCACAGTCTGTTTTTTTGCGCAGCTCACAAGTTAAGAATGGCTTTTACATTTTTAAAGGGCTATTAAAAAATGAAAAAGAATATGCAACAGAGACCTTATGTGGTCAAAAAACCTGAACTATTTACTATCTGACTCTCTACAGAACATTTTTGACGACTTCCAGTCTAGACTTAAGAAAGTGATGGAGAAAAAGTTAACAGTGCAGATTAAACTTAACATTGCATCATCTCTATAATGGTTACATTATAAATAGCACAAAAAATCAAGGAAATAGGCTTCTAATATTCAACAACTATTATCTGAATTAGTAAATAAGCTAACCACATCATTTATGTGAACCAGTGGAATTCTGACATACATTCTATTGTTTCATTTTTGTCTTTCTACATTAATGTAAGTCAATACAGCATCCAATACAAATGTGGTAACTGCACTTGTTTATCAATTACCAACTTAGGCTGGCTATGGATAAAAGAGTTAGGAAAAAAGTTTACTAAAACATTCTGTGAGAGCTATTTGCTAATCATTACATTAATTAGTACAGATTGCTCTATTATCATTTGCAAATTGTATATAGATGTATTTTTTCAGAGTACATTATTAAGCATTTAACAGAATCTTTTTTTTTTGCAGATGTCTAATTTATTCTATAGTTAGCATATCTTCAATTGTTACTTGAAGAAAGAGCATTTAACATGAGATCCATACTGCAAATTTTTATGTGTGGGATACAGTATATTTTTAACTATAGGCATATAGGTACAGCAGTTCTCTAGAACTTATAAATCTAACATGACTGAAACTATGCCCTTAAATAACAACTCCCTGTTTCTTTCTCCCCACAACCCTTGGAAACCACCATTTTATTGGTCTGCTTCTCTGAGTTTGGCTATTTTAGATGTCTCATACAAGTGGAATTATACAGTATTCGTATTTCCATGGCTGACTGATTTCAGTTAGCATGTCCTCAGATTTTATCCATATTGTGAAAAGTGGCAGGATTGCCTTCTTTTTTTAAGACTGAATAATATTCCATGGTATGTATATGCCACATTTTCTTTCCCCATCTAGCCATCATGGTTATTTTGGTTGTCTCCATATCTTAGCTGTTTTGAATTGTGCTGCAATGAACATGCCAGAGCAGATATCTCTTTGAGATTCTGATTTCAATTTTTTTGGATAAATATCCAGAAGTAGAACAGCTCAATCATATGGTAGATCTGATTTTAATTTTTAAGCACCTTATTGTTTTCTATAGTGGTTGAACCACTTTACATTCCCACCAACAATGTACAAGTATTCCAATTTTTCTACAAACTTGCCAGTACCTGTTTATATTACTCTATAGTCCTATTTATTTACTTTTTTAATTGAAGTAACATTAGGTTACTATGTATGATCTAGGGGAACAGGTTCACAGCTCCTCAATTGTAAGCCACCACACCATGCTCACCACCAGCATACATAATTCTTTACCATCAACCATTGGGCCCCTTCCTCCCTTTGTTCCCACCCACAGCTCCCCCACCCAGTCTTAGTTCTGCAGCCATATTTCTAAGTTTTTTTTTAAATTTAGTTTTGTCATTTCCTTTGTTTTGTCTCTTTCACATATGAGTGAACTCATCCAATATTTGTCTTTCTCTTTCTGACTTATTTCATACCTTAGAGGTTCATCGATGTTGTTAAAAATGGTAGTTCATCTCTTTTTTTTTGATAGCTGATAGCATTCTATCATGTATATATACCACATCTTCCATTTTTGATAATGGATATCCAAATGGTAGGAGATAATATTTCATTGTTGTTTGAATTGTATTTTCCTGATGATCAGTGATGTTGAACACTTATCATAGACCCGCTGGCCACTTGTCTGTCTTCATTGGAAAAATGCCTACTAGGATACTTTGTTCATCTTTAAATTGGGTTTTGTTTGTTTCTGCTGCGTGTTTTAGGAGTTCCTTATATTTCTGGGCATTAGCCCCTGAGATATAAATGACTTGCAAATATTTTCTCCCATTCTGTAGGCTGCCTTTATACTGTGTTGTTTTCTTTGCTGTGCAGAAGCTTTTTAGTTTGATGTGGTCCCATTTATCTATTTTTGCTTTTATTGCTCAAGTAGGACTGCCTCCGGTGTCCTATTCAAGATATCATTGTATTGATTATATCTGAGGGAGGCAAAGGTCTGTGCAGGCTCTTTGAGGCTTTGGACAGGATCATGGTCCCCTTTCTTCAGTTCTGTCTGAGCAAAGCTTGCTAACCTGAAAACAAAGCGCACATCTGAGCTGTCTTAAAACCGTTGAGTTATGGCTACATGCTCCATCCCCTCCTCATCTGATCGTGGAAAGGGAGGAGGCTGTCTAGTCCTTGAGCCCTTTAGCTGCCTGGGAAAATCCTCAGGAAAAGATAACATTTCACTTTGGTGACAAATTTGTTGATTTTACAGATAACATCCACATTTTGCCCTCGAGAAGGAGCACTCAACAAGGACATTGGTTTTTATGTTTTTCTCTAAACAGTCATTAGTACAAATTAATAAATCTTTTGTTGGAAGAACATTGGGCTATATTTCATCTTTGTTCTACTAACAGTAAAAAGAAATGTGTTTCCTTGGGCGCAGGGCATAAAGCACAAGAAACTTTGAAGTTATATGGACCTGGCATATGCCCCTAACTAATCCATGTTAAGGACACAGTGTACCAGTTATGAACATGAGCAGAACACACTTGAGTACTGCTTTGTTTGGGAGTGGAATTTAGAAATCTTTAGAATAGAGGGTCCTGAACTTGAGAATGCATCTGAAATTCCTAAGGTTTGTTAAAACACAGATGACTGAGTTCAACCACTCCAATTTCTGATTCACCAAGTGTAGGATAGGGCCCTGAAATTTGCATTTATAACCAGTTTCCAGGTGATATACTGCTAGCCTAGAGACACTCTTCGAGAACCAGCGGTCTAGAAGGAAAAACACGTGTTTCAGCTGCAGGATGTTGATTATAATTCACCATGACATGTATACCATATAGGGTCACCTTGACAGTTTGTGGTCATCTAAGTCAACTGAAAAATGCCTTTCTCCCACAATTCACACACAAAATATAGACAAAAGGCTTGGTTACTCTGAATCAGAACCATTTCAACTTTGGACAAAGCCATGTCCCTTCCCATCCATTGTCTTTTGGGGCCTAAGTTAGTGTTTCAACTCTATAAAAGCAAAAGATCCAGTAACAGTGATGGGGATAGAACTGGAGGAGATGATGCTGACTGTCAAAAGAATACAAATACTGGATGATTTCACTCATATGTGGAATAGAGCAAAATGAAACCAAGAGACTGACGAACTAAATCAAAACAAACCCTAGAAAATGGCTGCAGAATCGAGGCTATCAGAGAGGGAGGAAGGGTGTATAGGGGGAAACAGAGGAGAGGGGGTCCAGTGGTTGATGATAAAAGACTACAGTGCTTTGGTGGGGAGCGTGGTATGGTGGCACAGAACTGAGGTGCGACCCTATTCCCCTAAATCATCTACAGCGCTGTAAACCATGTTACCTCAATTAAAAAATAAACAAAACCAGTGAACCTGGATCTGGGATTTGTGCTATTCCAGAGAAGGATACAGAGGCCTCAGGGATTCCCAGCTGCATTGGTATGGGCTGATGTGTAGGTTAGGACTTAAAACTTTGTCGCCATTAAACCTCCAGCTCTAGCTGAAGGAAGGAATGAAAGAAGAGCTAGAGACTGAGCCTAGAAACAACCTTCCCAGCACTTCTTCCCAGAAAGTGGAAGTGATGAGCCCCAGAGGGACCATAAAGAGGTGGAGTGATGAGAGTTGGGGAGAGCCAGGCAATATCTAAAATGTTCCCAGTGCTTATCTTTGGAGGAGGAGTGGGCCAAGGGTGATTTTTTTTCTTTCTAGTTTTCTGCATTTTCTAAATGAAAAAAAACCTTACTGTGTACACATGCTAATTAGCAATTTAAAAATTCACTTTTTAATGAGGCATAACATTTATCATTAAGCACATAAATTCCACTAAACTCAAGTACAAGCCTCATGACTGTGGGTGTAACCAGAATCTCGATTAAGACAGAGAACATTTCTGCTTTCCAGAAGTTTCCTTCATGTCAATAATTACCAAGGGACCTCCAGCATCACTGATGAGTTTTGTCTGTTCTTGAAGTTCAGAGAAATGGAATCAGATTGTATGTATTTGTGTGTGTGTGTGTGTGTGTATAATCTCTTTAGTTCAATCTAACACTGGTAAGATTTATTCAACTATAAAAATAGCTCACCCCATTTTATTGCTAATTAAAATGCCATTGTATGAACATACCACAATTTACTTATCCATTCTCCTGTTAAGTCATTGAGGTTATTTCTACATTTGGGCTGCTATGAATATTCCCTCTATTTCTTTAAAAAGTAATGATGTAGCAGTGAAAATGATAGACTCCCTAACAGCAATAATTCCTGTTTATTGAAGGTTTATTTTGTGCCAGGTATTTACTTAGTCTTAATCCTTCGGCCCTGGGTGAGACAATTCCATGGGAGGAAACTGAAAGTGAGAGAGACAGAATGGATTTTCTGGGAAACTGTTACTGTGACAGAGAGCTATGCATTGGATTTAGTAGGAAATGATCCCTGCAAAAGAAAGGGGGAGGAAGCAGGATTGAGCAAGGGCTTCTTCAGACCACGGCCCAGATCTGTCAAAGATTACCAGCCCAAGGGTTGATACGTAGCAAAGACTACCTTCTAGAAAGACCTTCCTTGTAGTAGCAGTGGGTCTTGTATCACCAACTTGACCAATCTCTGGTTGGGGGCTACCCCAAGAGCAGCATGACTTTGGCTCCAAACCTGAGGAAGACCCTGAAGGAGCTGACAGCTGGAGGCTGTCAGTTCACCACATTCCTCATAGCTGAGCAACAGGTTCTCCCTTGACAAGGGAGCCAAGCAGCCATACATGTCTGTGGCTACCTTAGCAAGTAAAGGCAGAATCAGGAAGTAAACTCAGGTCATCCAGAGTTAAGTCTGTCCCCATTTCTACTCTGACAACCTGCCTCCCTCAAGTCAAGAGACCGTACTCATCAAGAGGTAAAGAATCCCCTTAATGGCATCAGTCAAAGTCATCAGGAGCTAGGTAGGACTGAGGTTGGGCAAAGCCAGATTTCCTTTCTGTCCTTGGTAGTCTGCTTCAATGATCAGGTGCTCAGTGTCAACTGGAGTCCATCAGCAAGAGTGGGAAGGACATATCCATATTTAACCCAAGGTTACTTGCTAAGGTACCCAAAGTGTAATGCTGCGCCAGAGGCATAAAATGGCACAATCAAGAGGATTTTCCTTTGAGAAAAGCCATGAAGTCAGTTCCTCTTCTTTCTGAAAGCTGGGCTCTAACTACAGCTTCCACTAGAGCAGACAATCTTAGGATGGTTAACATTGAACCAAGTATCCCGTTCAGGGGAAAGGATCCTTAGCCAGAATCTAAGACTTTCCTCAAACTCAGCATAGAATGCTCAGAAAGAACAGCATCTAAGTTAAAATACCACTTTCTAGAGTAAGGAAGATTGGTTCTGGAAACATGTTTAACTTTCCAACACAAATCACATCTAGGTTGACTCATTAAGACTTAGCTTTAGTGACTACTGTTTCCCCAGGCTATGCCCTTTCTCTTCAGTGTGGAGGAAGAGGATGCCTCTGGTTAGCCTGAGACATTGGAACTATTGTGGGTCTTCCATATCTGACCATTCCTTCCTGTCAGTTCAAAATGTGATGGCCCAGAAACAAATCCTCACATTTATGGTCAATTAACTTTCAACAAGGGGGCCAGGGCAAGTCAGTGAGGGGAGAGAATAGTCTTTGAAACAAAGGGTGTTCTGACAAGGAGATTTCCACTTGCAAAAGAATGAAGTCGGACCCTCACCTTATGTCCTATACAAAATTTCAGTCAAAATAGATCAAGGGTCTAAACAGTAGATCTAAAACTCTAAAACTCAAGGGAATCAATATAGGTATAAATCTTTCTGAGCTTGGAGTAGGCAATGGTTTCTTAGATAAGACACCAAAAGCACAAGCAGCCAAAAAGAAGACAGATAAATGGAACTACATCAAGATCAAGAGTCTTTATGCTTCAAAGAATACAATCAAGGAAATGAAGAGACCACCCATAGAAAAGGAGAAAAATTGTGTGAATTATATAGCTGATAAGACACCCGTATCTAGTATGAATCTAGCACTCACAACTTCATCATAAAAACATAAATAATTCAATTTAAAATGATCCAAAGATCTGAACACACAGTCCTCCCGAGAAGTTATGCACACGGGCAATACACACATGAAAAGACAGGTAACATCACAGGTCATCAGGGAAATGTAAGTCGAAATCACAGTGAGCTACCACCTCACTGCTACCTGGATGACTCTCATAAAAGATAAATGGGAAATAGCAAGTGTTAGTGAGGATGCAGGGGAGTCGGAACCCTTAGACATTTTTCATGGGATTATGACACTGTGTAGTTGCTTTTGAAATACAGTTTGGCGTTTCCTCAAAAAGTTAGACACAGAGTTGGTTAGCCTATGACCCAGTATTGCACACTGAAGGATCTACCCAAGAGAACTGAAAACATATGTCCGTGTAAAGACTTGTCTATGGATGCTCAGAGGAGAATTATTCACAATAGCTCAAAAGCGGAAACAACTCAAATTTCCACCTCAAATATAAAATACAAAAAGAGGACCAGCTAAGCTATCGTGACAAAGGCAAGAATTGTGGTTACTCTTGAAGGGAGGTGTTGGATGAAAGGGAGCACAAAGAATGATTTGCTGAACTTATTCTAGATCTTAAAAAAAATCATTCTAGATCTTGATTGAATGGTGTGTACAGATGTATGCACAGGTACACACCCGTAATAATTCACAGAGTAGTTGACCATATTTGAACATCAAGTGAATGTACTTCATACCTCAATTAAAGAAAAAGAAAATATAAACTAAGATGGGAAAGATAAGTTGCTATAGAAAGTGAGAGCGAGAGAGGGCTCTGGAGAGCAGGTTCAAGCTTCTCTCTTACAGATGAAGGAACTGAAAACAAGGCTTGCCCAACCCAGTGCATGACTTCACTGGTATAAGAACCAAGATTGATAACAAAAGTTGCCATCTTTGAACATTTATTAACTGCTAAAAGCTGTTTTCAGTGAAATGATTTAGCCTTCGCATTAATCCTATGGCTGGGTGAGTATCATTATTACCCCAGGGTGACAGATGAGGAGCCTAAGGTCACGGAGCCCATAAAGTGGCCCAGCCAAGATGCCAGCCCCAGCAGCTCCCACACTCATAGCCTCTCTACACATATCCACATCTCAGAGCTTTGGAGTCTGGGTATATGCTCTTTTGCATGTTTTCTTTCATTCTCTCTTATTTTTTTCACAAAGATATCTGTTTATTTCCTCAAAAGGGCCCCTGAGGGTTCTGGAAAGGACTGGTAGAAGATGTCAAGTCAGGCATGGCCAGCTCACACTTGTCTACAGGAATTCCACAGAAATGAAGCCTTCACATAGAGATTTTGATGCCAAAGACTGAAGGTTCTGGGATGCAGAGAGATTTCCTCCTGGCTGCTCCAAATCTTCCTGGGACTGGGACAGGATGGGCTAAGTGTGAGTCTTGCAAACAAAGTCCTCTCCCACCCCACCCACTCCCCCAGTGAGAGAGCACATTGTTGTCTTTAACCAAAACCAAATGAGCAGCCATGGTCACACTGGGTGGCAGGGAGGCAGGCCCAATGGAAAGGGGTCTGGCCTTGGGAAATGACCTCCCAGAGACTACCTCCCAAGGTGAGGCCTAGCGCCTGTTTCTGGCCTTTGTGCTCTGGGGTGGGAGGAGCTCACCACAGAGGGGTCTGTGAGGCCTGGACATAGGTCCTGGGGGCCAGGCCAGAGAGGTGTCGTCAGAGGCTGAATATTCTCATCCTTCCCACCTTTCCAGGACCTTCCCCATGATCACTTGTGATTCAGTTAAATGCATCCAATATCTCTGGAGTGTCCAGGCTGCAAGTTCAAGGATGCTTTGATTCACCTGCCCTCAAATCACTTTTTCTGGTGGGGCAGATGCCTGAGTCAGACAGCTTAGGTTCAAATCCCGGCCTCGCTACTCCCTACCTGGTGGACACTGAGAGTTACTTAACCTCTTGGTTTCCCAGTTTCCCCACCAACAAAGTCAGACAACCAATAGGCGTCATGAGGATTAAATGTTAACACACAAGAAGGATTTAGAGCAAAGTGGAGATCATGTCGCACTACCTTTCCTCTACAGTGTGAGAAGGGCTTGGGCTGAAGGAAAGCGCAGTGTTTTGTAGGAGCACAGGGAAGGCCAAACGCATACAGTGGGGACAGGAAGCTTGCAGAGGAAGTGACACCAGAAGCCAGTCTGGAAGGCTGATAGCAGTTAGCACAGAGGAGCAGCAGGAAGAGAGTATTAGAGATAGAAACAGAACAAGAGCAGGGGCAGAGTCTGGAAGTTGCTTGGCCCAAGCTGGGGTGCTGAGCAGTGATAGATGGGGCTGCAGAGGCTGGGGGTGGGCTGTGGATGGGGCGGGGGCCCTGCAAACCCGATGCCACTGCCTGAAGTTGCCTTTTCCTCCCTTCAAGTCAAGCCAGTCTGCTTTTGGCCACGGGTTTCCCTGGATCTCGAGAGAACCTTGGCTGTGGTTCACAGGAGGCTGCAACAATCTCCAGGAAATGCCGAGGTGATGAGGATGGTTCTGTATACAGCTAATGTAACTGTCACTGCACTCTACAACCCGCCCCCCCCCCGCACCCCTTCCCCCAAAACACATTTTTGTCTTTGTCTCTGGAAAACATGTGTGCAAAGCGGAGCCTGACTGTGTGGCAGATGAAACTTTTTTTTTTTTTTTGACAACTGAAAGACCTGAGCAGCCCGGCTCTTGCTACAGGAGAGTCTGGCTTAGGCTTACCTGAAAAGCCCTACTCCTCTGGGTGGTCCTTTTCCACCTTGGGGACTGTCCTCGTTGAATCTGCTTCCCCCTGACCTGACAGCAGTGATCCAGAAGGCAGAGGGGCCGTGCTGCCTCATGCCTGAGGAATGCCTCCCGAGCTCCCGCCTACCTCCAGCCTCCTGGCTTTCAGAACTCAACAGCTCGCCTCTTGTGGGCCAATGTTTGCAGAAAATGTTTGCAGACTTCATAGTATGCCACTTCCAGGAATAATTAGCAGTCAGGCCGCCAGTCTTTCACCCAGGTCTGGTGAACGAAAACCTCAAGAATGTGGAATTGAGGTGGGGGTGGGGGGAAGGGGCAGGAGGCAAAGGGTATTTGCCTGACTGAGGCTCTTGCCAGCCTGCTTAGCTGGCTGGGCGTCCTAGGCCCTGAATCTCAGCCTCAGTAGGAGCACACACCTACCCACCCAAGCATACTACCCAAGGAATCTGCTCCACCTGGCCTCCATGGAACAGATGGTCATTGACCAGTCTTCTGGCATCCCTTGGAATGTCAAGTTCCAGGGCAGTCTCCAGCCCTACTGTGCAAATGAGACCGAGATGTGCCTGAGTATGCAGCTCAAGCCAAGATCATCTCCCATCAGGTTTCTTTGTCCTGCAGATTTAGCCACCATTGTTGCCTAGCAAGGACTACTGGCTTTGGAGTTCACAGACCTACTCAGGTATCAAGCATACAGGGCATGTTTAAAGATCTTTCTGAGTAGGCCACGACCTATGCTATGCTTTGTACTTCCCAGCACTATTTTATCAAACCAAAGCAGAGTGTGGCCACTCCGAGTGCTTGCTAAAAAACAAACAAGCAAACAAACAAAAAACTTTAATACCACGGTTGGTTTTGTTTTTTTTTTTTTTTTTTGGTCAGGATCCCTACTTTTGAAAAGACTCAGTTGAATAAAATTTGCACAGGACTTGCTATCCTGCTGAATCACAAAACAGCTCCGTAGACTGGAAAAACAGGGTGTTTTAGCAAAACCAAATGTAGCAGAGATCAGTGTCCGGTCCTGTAACTTGGTCCAAAAAATCAATTGCACGAGTACAGGAGAGAAGAAAACTGGCTTGATGGTACAATACATTAAAAAACAGAAAAAGTAAAAAGCTGGGGCTGAGCGAGGTTTTGGTGACGGTCAGGCACTGGGGGTCAGTGTACAAGGTGACCAGTGAACCTGAAAGAAAAAGTGGTTTTAGGCTGCAGTCTGCTCTTCAGAAAAGTTTTTTTTTTTTTTTTGCTCTGGTCTCCCGAACTGGGCACAGTTCTCCTGAGTCATTGGGTTACATTTTGGGCCCCCTCCAAAGACATGGGTTAAGTGACAGAGTGATGAGCTGGTGGGGGGGATAGATAATCTTTGATTATCTATCACCCCACTAGACCTTACTCTCCATGAAGGCAGGGATCCCCTTCTGGTTCCCACTACACAGTGAAGAGGCTGTCACCTCCTATGTGCTTAGTAAACAGAACTTGAAGCTGATCAATAAAAGCTTTTTTTTTTTTTTCACCCAGAGCTGCTGCAGTGCCAAGCTGCGTGGAAGCGAGGGCCCTCTGCCTGGAGGCAAGCAAGGAGAGGCTGGAGAGCCGTTGGGTGCCAGGACTGCGCAGGAGGTTCAGGCGTCATTAGCTGACCTCGAAGCCCCTCTCCCCGAAAGTGCCAAGGGCTTATCATAACAGCCACTGTGGGAAAAGCGGAGGCTGACATGGTGTCTCTGGGTGGTCCCAATACTCTGGCAGGCTGAGCTCTCAGACACACATGAAGTGTGGACTCTATCCAGCACTGCCGTGCTCACTCTCTTCCCTTCTGCTCTGGAGCTCCGCGGTGTCGCTGGAGTGTCCTGTGGTGGCTGCATTAAATCGGACCATACTCCGTGATCTTCCTCAACGTCTGAGAATGTGGGTGCTGCTGATCTAACCAGCTGTTTAGAGATACCTCCCCATTCCAAGTAAAGTATCTTTAATAATATGAACCCACCTAAAGTATCTCATGATTCTGATGAAATAAAGCAATAAAGACTCTCTCTGAAGCCATGGGTGTTACCCCAAAAGGTGCCTTCATTTGAAGAATCTTCAGTTGTCCATATTCTCATGAACAGTACCAGGGGGTGAGAGGAGGGTGGTTACTTATTGTGCAAAAGCCAGTGCACCCACAATGCCTTATAATAGCAGCCTGCTGGTGGGTGAGGAGAGGGACTGGGCTTGGGGTTTCACAGACGGGATCTAATGAGTTTGTCCACTTTATTGGATGCACTGCTAGGTACAACCCATAAGTCTTAGCACTTCAGAGGCTCCTTGTGCCATAGTATTAAAGGCAACCTCAACTTACTGGGGGCTGTGGAAAGGCTCGAACACCATTATGTAAGTCACAAGAAGGAGGATTCCCACTGCATCTGTTTAAGTTGAAATGGCCCTTTTTGGGACCCCAAGTCAGTGCTGACAGGGGAAAAGGTGAGAGAGAGAAACATCACAGGCTTGTGAACTTGATCTGGGGTGAGCCTCTGAAGTCAGAGGGGAGGGGGGAGTGGAGGGGGAGGAGGAAGGGAGGGAGAAAGAGGAGGGGAGAGGGAGAGGGAGAGGGAGAAAAGTTGTGTGGATTTGTGACAGGATGTGAGAAAGGAAATGGCCCATCATTTCCTAGGCTCATTTCAGCCTAGAAACTCTACCATGTGAAAAGTCTCATCATAGTCCTAAAAATTAAACTACAAATAGATTTAGTGGACCAAGTGATCCCAAATGAGAAGTGGAATAGGAGGCAGAGCCCACCCCAGTCCCCAAGCCTTTGGTCAAGGAAGTTTGTTTCAGATCGCCACCTTCCTAGCAGAGATGGTGTTTATTGATAGTGAGTGTCAAAGGCTGGAGAGATTTGTGATGGGTAGGCTGCCGCTGCCTTTTGATCTCCATCTGTAGAGGGAGAAAAGGGGCTTGCCTTGTTCTCTGACATAACTTAATCCCAGAATGAGGCCCGGAGAGCTTCGAACAATGTGACCTAGGTATTGCTGGCTGCTCCCCAAATGGTCCTCATTTGTCTTTACTCTTCTGTTAATGAGAAAAGATGTGACTGGAATCTAGCACAGGGTTGGAAGGCTCTGTGCACGCGGTCTCTATCTACTCTGGAGATGAAAGGCAAAATGGTCACCAGATGATGTTTCTAAAGACTACCATCCTTGCTGTTTTGAGGTTACACATCTGTTGGCTATGATTACAACAATCCCCTCTGGGGGTGAAACACAAGACGCTTGCCTTACACACCAAAATCTTGGCCCAACAGCCCACTTGGGAGTCATTTAGGATATGGCCCTTTTGTGATATTTCACAAGTTTAATGGAAAGGAGAAGACACCAAGGTTGTAAAGGGACCTGATATCATGGATCTTCCCCAGAAATTCTAGCTTCAGGATGACATGTGGAAAAATATTCTTTCTAAGCACTAAATCCTAAAACTCATTTTCTCAGCTTCACGCTGCCAAGTCTCTCAGGAAGCTTGAAATGGACCCGTGGAGACGCCCTCAATCTTTGCAAAGCCAAGAGAGTCTCTATCCCCAAGGCCGTTCAGGAAAGAAACAGAAGGGGGGCTGGAGTAGAGTGTGGGGAGACTTTGTGTGGCTGTCCAAACAAGGCAAGCCCACACATCCAATAAAAGAAGGTCCAAGTGAGAAAGGACCCAAGACAAAATAAACTTGGTTCTACAGCATTCTTCCCATAACCCCAATCTCATGCACCGTGACCCCCTTGTTTGTGTTGCGCACTGAAATGGGTAATTTAGAGTTGTTAAAAACAAACATCAACAGCTTCGCAAATGGATTGACTGGGTTCTCCACTTTCCTGCCGGCTGTGTTGTTTTCATGGACACGTGACGTGATCCAAGCTAGCCCACACTCAATGTTTTGCTGCTTCCAAGTTGTGGACGAAACGGTTTTCAGGAAAAACTTGAACATAGGTTTCCTCAACAGTTTCTCAGTCCTTCCTTCTCCTTCTCCATCGCTGGCAACACGGATTAAACCCAGTCTTCCAGCCAATGGGGAAAAGAGAATTTGGGGAAACACTCTGCTCCCATAAAAAGATCCACAGGGCAGGAGCTTGAGGATGTTTAGTAAGAGCAAAAACGAGCAAGGAGATTTACTGTCTGGTCTCCTCAAATTCATAGAGGAGGGGCTTAAACAAGTCATGCAACCATGTGGATACCTGTTGCCTGACCCACAGTCCATGAAGACCAGGAATATCAATTTGCCCAAATCAGGGGCACCATCGCCCATCCCTTAGAGCTCAGCTCCAAGTCAGATGTAGGATCAGGGGCTCTGTTCTGAGCCTTAGACAGCCATTGCCTCACTGTCCCTGAGCTCTGTTAATGGTTGAACTGATCACCAATCAAGAAGAAAATGCAAACTCTCATCTTGGCAGCGCCCACCACTGCCGCCTGACTCCTTCCTCCTTCCCTCTGCTGGAATTCCAGAAAAGGCAATTCCTACACAAAATTTGGTGATGTCTGCTCGTGTCTCCATAAACCTCCCCAAATGTTCCCTCTGTGAGTTGGATAGAAATAAAAGTGAACTTCACCCTTGCCCCCCAAACCCACCCCTGCTTGTTGTCTGTGTCTCTAGAAAATGAGGTGCAGGCAGAGCTCACAGTGTGGACAACCCTACAGAAAATCTGGATTCACGAGATTCCTCTCGGGGCAGAGATGGACAGTCTGAATTCCCAGATGGACAAGGTCACCACGTCATCACTCAACCCTCTGTTGTTCTGAAGCCTGCAGCCTAGCCTCTTTCTGTGGCCCCAAAGGTAGAATGCACACTAGCAGAGGCAGGAGGGAGAGGAGAGGCAGGAACAAAGGAGCCTTTCTTTAGCAGAGTGACCTTCCAGAAGTCACTTAACCCTTCCATGCCCCTTGCTGCCATGTGACTCAAGTCATAATTTATTGGTTACAAACGTTTCAGTTGCTCAATGAAAAGTAATGGAAAAAGGGTGAACTTGTATAGTTATTCTACTAAGGAAACTTTGTCCATTCAAAGTCAGGTTACAGAGTGGCCTTTATTTTAATTAAAAAGCATCTGGAAATTGAAAAGCCTGTTTGGCCCAGGGCCTCCTTGGAGAGTAATTGATGCATGTCATCTGGCTGGGCCATCCCATGCTTCCTTCAGGGGGGCTGCAGGGGCGGGGGAGTGGAGGCTGCCTGTGCTTTTGGGGACTGGAGCCGATCAGCTCTACCGAACACACCGCTCCCTCCGCAGACACTCTGGGGGCTGCTCCCACATACCCACATACCAGCCTCCACTAGTCCACACCCCACTGACCCGGCATCACAGGCTTCCACGCCTTTGGCTTTATTGGCTGCATTCTGAGGGAAGGGGTCTCTGACTCTGAGCATGTATTCCCGGAGAGAGGGTTAGAGCCTACTGCCAGGCGCGTTCCTGCATTCCCTGACCACCCTCACTGATAGCAAAAACATTTCTAGATAATCTCTTATGACGGGCTTTTCTGTGGGCAACGTGCTGCCTGGTCCTGCTCCTCACAGAACACAGGATGATTGCACAGAATGGAATGCTCCCTCCGTGGGGAGACATAAAATCCGCCTCGTTCCTGACCATGGCTTTAAAGACATCCTTTCTCTTGTCTGGGCCTCAGCATCCTCAGCACAGAAAATATATCTGAGGTTCCCAAGTGGAGCCAGTCACAAAATCTGTGCAAGCCAGCATAGAAAAAGGGTTAAGGATCTGAACTGCTTGCCTGGAATTCTACTACTTCCTCCTTGGGTGACCTTGGGCAACTTACAAAACTTCACTGTGCCTCAGCTTCCTTTGCAGTAAAATTGCAGCCTTAAGATATTATTGAGAAGGTTAAATGAGTTAATCTTTACAAAGTACTTCAAGCAATATCTCAGTAAGGGATATGTGCTCGTTCCATAAATAAACTTGTGCAAAATGCAGACTCCTGGACCCTGCACTGGGAGAGTTTTTGAAACTGAGATATAATTGACATTAAATAATAACATTAATTTCAGGTAGATGACATAATGATTTGATATTTGTATATTAATGCAAAAGATGGCCACAATAAATCTAATTCATATTCATCAGAGCTACATTTTTTTCCTTGTGATGAGAACTTTTAAGATCTAGTCTCTTTAACAACTTTTAAATACATACTACAACACTGTTAACTAGAGTTGCCATACTGAACATTACAGGGAGATTTTGATTGGGAGCCTGGAAAGGGTTTTGGTAATCACCACTTTAAAAAGCCTTCCTGGCTGATTTTAATGCCTAGTCATGAGATGATCCCTAAGCTCCCATTCAGCTGTGCCAGTGCATTCCCTTCACAAATATGAATGGAGGGGTTACTATGTGCCAGGCACTATGGGGAGGGGCTGGAGATACAATGCTGAACAAGCCAGGCACGCACTCTGCCTCAAGATGTTTACCTTCAAGTGGAAAGCAACACATATTGAACATGTAACCATATATTTAGTGTGAAGGCCCTGAGGTAGGAATAAGTTGCAAGGGAGCAGAGGGAGGGCCAGGGTGGCTATAGTGGCAAGAGACAGCAAGAATGGTAGGAAATGAGGTCCAAGGGGTAGATGGGAATCAGATAATGGAGACCACAGGTGGAGTACTTGGATGTGATTTTCAGAGCAGTGAAAAGTCATTGAGGATTTTAAGCCAGGTAGAAGAAGGGGGTAGGAGTCAAAGCTAGAGCTTCCCACTTAAGAGCCATAGGGATGGCATCATCCCTGCAGACAGCACATTAAGAGTTGAGAAGAGGGTTGAGGAGGAAGTAGAGTTTACAGCGCAGCTCCTATTCAACAGTGGTTTTCAATGTGAGGTCATTTTGTGATCCCAGCAGGGATCATTTGGCAATAGCTGGATACAGGTTTGGTTGCCACAGCTTGGCGGGGTGGGGTGTTCCTGGCATCTAGTGGCTAGAGGCCAAGAACTCTGCTAGAGACCTACAATACACAGTACAACCTCACAACAAAGCATGTTCTGGCCCCAAATGTCAACAGTGCTGAAGTTGAGAATTCCTGGTATATAAATATTAGCTGATGTCTCTGGGATTTGCAGGGATTTTGACCTGTTTTATGCTGTATGTGTTTTCTTTCTGAACCTTTGTTCATAAAAGATTCAGGAAAATGAGCAAGAGATGGAAAGCAACTCTTTGCTACCAGTGTAGTGCTGACCTTGAGCAATTCACATCCTTTTCCTGAGTTTCTGGTCCTTGGGGTAGTTATGAGTGATGGCAGGGAGGATGTTGATTGCGTTACTGATCCTAGATCTTCCTGTCAGACCTTAGAGTCTGTGTTTCTGTTCTTTCCCCCCCAAGGAGAGGTAAGCTCTCACTTGGTTAAGTTATTGGGAGGCATTTTCAGTACTAGCTGGCAAAGAGCAGAAAGAAAGCTTCTCCTAGGCACAGAGGTCAGATTTTCTAGGATAGCCCCAGTTCCAAATATTGCATTACCCTAAATCCCTAGGAGAACATGGATACTTTAAAAAAATTACTTATGTTACTGAGGTAATGCTGATTTACAACACTGTGTGTCACTTAAGGGCACAGGCTCACACTTCTTCAGATGACTTAGCACACCACAGCCACCACTGAAGCACCCATAATCTCCATAGTCCTTTGGGTTCCCTCCCTCTTTTACTCCATAACCCCACCCTCCTCCTCTGGTAGCCTTAGTTCTGCAGTCAGATTATACAAGATTTGTTTTGGCTCAGTTTTGCCTATTCCTTTGTTTTTTTAAAAAAATTATTCATTTATGAGGGAAATCATCCAGTATTTGCCATTCTCTTTCTGACTTACTTTACCTAGCATAATCCCCTCTAGTTCCACCCATGTTGTCTAAAATGGTAAGATTTCATCTTTTTGATAGCTGAGTAGTATTTTGTTATATACATGTACCACATCCTCTTCATCCATTCACCTGTACTTGTTTCCATAACTTGGCTATTATAAGTAGTGCTGCAATTAACATAGGAATACATAAATTCTCCCTATCCGTGATTTTACATTCTTTGAGTAGAAACCTAGAAGTGGAACTCCTGGCTTATATGACAGATGTACATTTTTTTTTTTTTGAGACTAGGTCTCGCTATTTTTGCCCATGGAACTGCAGGCTCATGTTGCCCGGGGTACCATGGACTCAAGCAATCCCCAGCCTCAACTTCCCAGGTAGCTGGGATTATAGGTGCACGCTACCACGCCCATCTATTTTTGGGGACTAAGTCTCACTATGTTGCTCTGAGCAGGACTCAAACTGCGATCCCTAGTCCCAGTCGCTTCATAGGCTGAAGCTTCCAGGCATGAGCCACCGTGCCCGGCTTGACAGATCTACTTTTAATACTTTGAGAAACCGCCATACTGTTTTCCATAGGGGTGGGCCAGTCCCAGCAACGCTATAAAGGGTTCTCTTTTCTCCACACCTTCTCCCCCATGTCCTTGTCAGTACTGGTTTCTGGTGTTTTTGATATGGGCCATTCTTACAGGTGTGAGGTGACATCTAATTGTGGTTTTGATTGGATTTTCCTGGTGACAAGTGAGATAAGCATATTTTTTAAGGAGAAGGTTACTTTTTTTTTGAGACTAGGTCTTGCTATTTTTGCCCGTGGAGCCGCAGGCTCTTGTTGCCCGGGGTACCACAGACTCAAGCAATCCCCAGCCTCAGCTTCCCAGGTAGCTGGGATTACAGGCGCGTGCCACCATGCCCAGCTATTTTTTGGAACTACGTCTCGCTACGGGCCCCAGGTGGGACTTGAACCATGATCCCTAGCCCCGGCCGCTTCATAGGCTGAAGCTTACAGGCACGAGCTACTGTGCCCGGCCCGATAAGGTTACTTTCGTGTGCCAATATTTTGATTTGCAATTTGTTCTTTCTAATACTGACAGAACACCAACTAAGTAGTGGGCACTTTTCTGTGTTTACACACACCACTTCATTTAATCCTCAAAAGGACCCTATGAAATATAACATTTTCTTTCCTTTGTACAGATGAGGAAACTAAGGATTCCCTAGTCATTCCATCATCTGGCTTCACATCACATTCCATTGTGTTCTGGGATTGTTGAGCAGTAATCGAAAGGGAAAAGAGAAATATTCCTGCCCAAATGGTAGTCCCTTCTTGGACTTTGGAAGATGTCTGCCCTCATGGTGCTTACATTGGAAGGGCTGTACATGAACTATTGTTCTAAATAAAAAGGGAAACACCTATCCTACTTGTGTGTGGCCTCTCAAAAAAATTACCCAGTTCAGGGTTTGGAAAATCTATTGTATATGAGGACCACTGGCTATAATTCCATATTTTTCATTTGGTTGCCTTAATTGAAATAAATGCTCAAGTGTCTATGTACTGCACTTTGAATTACAATGAGGCAGATTTGGTGATACTCAGGATCATTTGAGAAGGTGCTGTTCTTGAATCTGGGCTATTTCTTTTCTTCTGAAATCAGGAGGCGACCATGCCGAAAAGGAAATTGTAAAAGATTCTAGTGCCCAAACGTCATACAGGTGAGCATAGTGAATTTCAAAGACCTGCGACTTGCCTAGCAGCATACAACTATGTTAGGGAAAGAACTGCAACTAGACTCATGACCAGGAGAGGAAAATTCTACATGCCAAAGCGTTCTCATCAGAGAAGAAGCAGAGGGTGACTCCCTCTTTGCAGAGCCTAAAATGACATCAGATGCTCTTTTTGTTAGGGCATCATTGCTTTGCATACTCCTTGTGAAAATGGAAATTACTCTATCTTGGAGGAACCTTCCCAGATTCATCAATGCCATTAACAGAGGCAAATAACCAAACTATAGTCCTAGTTGTAACAAAACTCTGCATGGAGAAAATCAAATGAGTGGTAAACACTTTGGTTGTTAAGAAGCGGAGATTCTCTTGGGACAATGTCATTGACAGAATGAGTCTGCTTTAAAGGCCAATAAGAGAAGTGGAGATGCTGTTCCAAGCAGGATGGAGTGACTGGGCTGAAGTGCAGACAGAGCATGGAAACACACACACATGTATACTCTCAGTACATGCACAGATGTGTATACACAAGACATCATTCATTCAATAACTGTTTATTAATCACCTACTGTGTGCCATTTCCTGGAGACATCTGCTTAGGTGACTCTTTCCAAAGGACCACAAATTTAAAAGAGGATGACTATAATGAAATATCATTAGACTGGGAATAAAGGAGGAAAAAGATGAAAAAAATATGAAGATGAATAGAAGCAACTTGAAGTCAGAGATTTTCTGTTTTCTTTTACTGATGACTCCAATGTGTCAAGCAGTACATGGGATATAGTAGGAATTCAAATAAATATTTGTACAGAAAAAAATGAATGTGACAGTAGCAGCAAAAATACTATCGTTGTGGTTGGAACAAAATGGTGTGTCAACAAAAAATCCACAGAAAGATTGCTTGAAATAATAAACCAGTTCAGTAAGGTAGCTGGATACTAAATCAACACACAGAAGTCGGTAGCTTTCCTATATGCAAAAAAGTCAAATAGAAGAAGAAGAAATTCGAAAAACCATCCCATTTACCATTGCGCCCAAAAAAAAAAAAAATTAAAATACCCGGGAATAAACCTAACAAAAACCGTGAAAGAACTATACAAAGAAAATTTTAGAACACTGCTAAAAGGGATAGAAGAAGACATAAGGAAATGGAAAGACATTCCCTGCTCATGGATTAGAAGGATAATATCATCAAAATGGCCATCTTACCAAAGGCAATCTATAGATTCAATGCAATCCCAATAAAAATCCCAATGACATTTTTTAAAGAGATAGAACAAAAATTAATGAAATTCATATGGAATAACAAAAGGCCTCAAATATCAAAAAAACCTCCTGACCAGAAAAAAAGAGAACGGAGGTATTACAATTCCAAACTTCAAACTATACTACAAAGCCATAATAATTAAAACAGCTTGGTACTGGTACAAAAATAGACAATCAGACCAATGGAACAGAATTGAGTGCCCTGAAATAAAACCACACATATATAGTCAACTATTCTTTGACAAAGGAGTGAAAAACTTACGTTGGAACAAAGATAGCTTCTTCAGTAAATGGTGCTGGGAAAATTGGACTAAGACATGCAAAAAATTGAACCAAGACTACTCCCTCACACCATGTACAAAAATCAACTCAAAATGGATAAAAGACTTAGAGGTCAGACCTGAAACCATAATATACATAGAGGAAAACTTGGGTAAAACCCTCCAGGAATTACAATTCAGGAATCCCTTAATGGAAGCATCTACAGAGGGCAAAAAAATGAAGGAAAACATAAACAGATGGGACTAAATCAAACTAAAAAGCTTCTGTACAGCAAAAGAAACAACAGAAAAAACTAAAAGAAGCCCAATAGAATGGGAAAAAATTT
The DNA here is from genome assembly GCA_004024945.1 of Uropsilus gracilis. Taxonomy (NCBI): domain Eukaryota; kingdom Metazoa; phylum Chordata; class Mammalia; order Eulipotyphla; family Talpidae; genus Uropsilus; species Uropsilus gracilis. The sequence continues at coordinate 69,369 of PVHY01002565.1, forward strand.
TGCCCTCCACAATAGTGATAAGGGTTTAATAACAAAGATCCACAAAGAACTCACACAACTAAACAAAAGCAAAATAAAAAGCCCAATAAAAAAATGGGGAGAAGAACTAAAAAGACACTTCTTCAAAGAGGAAATACAAATGGCCAACAGACACATGAAAAATTGCTCAATATCACTAGCAATAAGGGAAATGCAAATCAAAACCACAATGAGATACCACCTTACACCAGTAAGAATGGCCCACATCCAAAGAACAGGCAACAAGTGCTGGCGAGGATGTGGAGAGAAGGGAACACTCTTACACTGCTGGTGGGAATGTAAACTGGTCCAGCCTCTATGGAAAGCTGTGTGGAGGACCCTCAAATTAATGAAAATGGAACTACCATTTGACCCAGCAATTGCTCTCTTGGGGATCTACCCAAAAGAGACCTCAATGTGGGTACGAAAAGACACCTGTGCTTGGATGTTTACCGCAGCACTATTTATAATTGCAAGGACATGGAAGCAACCCAAGTGTCCCAAAACAGACGACTGGTTGAAAAAAATGTGGTATCTATACACAATGGAATACTACTCATCAATTAAGAATGACAAATTAGACGACTTCTTGACAACATGGATGTACTTAGAAGGAATCATACTAGCAGAAGCAAGTCAAAAAGAGAAAGACAGAAATCAAATGGTTTCACTAATATATGGGATATAATGAAAAAAAAATAAACAAAAGCCATGAGGAAAAGACAAAACAAGCTAAACACCAAACTGAAGCACACAACTATGGGCAGGAGGGAAAGGGGGGAATGGGAGGGGAGGGTGGGGGGGTAAATCCCTGGGATCACAATGATGTGAAATTTATATATAAATAAATTAAAAAAAGAAAAATTGAAGACAAATCAAATGTCAATCAAAGGAGAATGGATAAATAAATGTGTATTGGTATAATGGGATATAATCAGCAATAAAAAGGAATAAACTTCTAATAAAAAAAAAACAAAACAAAATGGTGGGTCAAGAGCTCATGGAGAGGATCCCGGTTTTTGAGTCAGTTCCTTCTTTGGTGTCCATTTTTTTAAAATTAAAATTAATTAAAAAGATACAATTGAATGAATGTTGTGTCATGATCACTGTGTAACATTAGGAAGCTTATTAAGCAAGTTTACTCCATAACAGATGATGTTCGGTCTGTAATTTTAAATATACTCTTACAATGGCCATTAACAAAAAAAATACTCTTACTGCCATAAACAAAAAAAATCAAACCGACAGTCTTGTGTCCTAAAGTTCCAGCATACATTGATGATCATTGCCTGAATCCATTATTAAGATAATGGTTGCAAAGTAATGATCTATTAATTTTTTAATTTCTTTTGTATTTATTTTTTTGCCATTTTTCTGAGCAAGGTGATTTTAAAGATCCCTCCCTTTTAACCCAGATGTTCTGTGTTTCTACAATTAAATCTGATGAATTTTATTTGGGAGCAGGCACTTTAGACAATAAGGCCACTGGCAAGCAAAACTCTTTACAGGGCACTTGGATGGGGCATGGAGTCCTGCTTGCTGGCCCAACCAGGAAGGCAAGCAAGTTTGGATGGGTTCTTGAGCTTGGGGTTCAAGAGGGACAGACAAAAAGCTCAAGAACTTTTTGAACAAATCACTCCTCCTCTCTTGTTTGAGGTTACAGGAGGTAACCTTGCTAGAAGCAATTCCAGCGTGTCCCTCTCCATTATTGACTATAGGGTGTGAACCAATCAAGAGGTCTCAGAGAAGTGTCTTAAAGGTCCTTTAAAACAAAACTCAGACATGGGGATAAATTAAAAGGGGTTATGAACACTTTGACTGTGAAACCAAGATAACATTTCATTCTTGTCCAGTTCACATCACAGGTGGTAGATATAAGCCTGAGCAATATGTTCATTATCTTGTGTGAGATCTTTTTTCCAATTCCATTTTCTTCTTCTTTTCCAAGTTCAGAATTTTCCATGAATTCCTAGTCTCACACTTAGAAAAATCAAGGACTCCATAGCCTCAAATTTGTCATTTTTAATTCTGATTTCTAGCTTCTGATACAAGCTGCAAAACTGATATTGGGGGTATGGGTTCAGCAGTGAAGGAGGATTTGGCTTAGCCCAGTGGGTCCTGGCACTACCTCAGAATATCCATGGTCATTTCTCCCATCAGCCTCAGAGATTCTAGAGATATCAGCAAGAGCACACTTTCTCCATCATTGTGGACCTACCCATTCTTGACTGTAAACAGCAAAAATGGAGAGATGAATTTTACAAATTGGTTCAGATGGGCCCACTCAGAGGAGTCAAGAATCTAAGTTCATTTTCTAGAAGACATTCTGGTCAGTTCTCACCACATGATGACACAAAGATCTAAGTGTCACAAATTTTTTCCACCATGGATTGCCAGAGCTTTGCAAACAGTGGCCTTGTATCATTTATCTTTCTCTGCTTCCCATCACAGGCTAATTCAGTTCATATTAAAAACAGATGATAAGGTTGGCTTTTGGTAACATCAGGGAGAGGGCTCTTCCAGAGTCCTGTCTGTAACACTGAGTCCAAGCATGGAGTGTCTATGTGACTAGAAAATTACTGCAAAACTGTCCACCAGTAGCAATCAAAGCAAGAGGCCTGGAAGGATATTTTTTCTTCCCATGAAAGACCTTTGTTTCTGGAGCTGTCACAAAGTTAACACTTGGCTTTGTGCTCAACCCCCATGATACCAACATCAATCTGTGTGAGTACCATGTGTTAAGTCTGAAACCAGTTGGGCATTTGCAATTGTATCAGCCTAGACCTAGATATGAAGGAAAAAATTATGTTGGCATGCCCACTACAGACAAGGTGGCAAAGGTCCCTTGTCCACATCCTGACTGAACTAACCTGGGTTAGAACACCCAGACAGAAAGAGAGTGATGTTTTTGTGACCTTAGGAAGTTGGTGACATGAAGTGATGAACAATCTTGGAGTAGAATTGATCAGAGGTGTGGAGTGGGGGAAGAGGACTGAGTATGTCACTTCCACGCGACATGTAAGGGCTTGGTAGGTTTCCCAGTAACCTAAGTCAAATTCCAAGAGTAGGAGCCTCCCTATCACTAAGACCTTCTCTCCGTCACCCTCACTGGAATGAGCCTCTGGATCAGAGTTCAACCTTTCTCCTGACTGCAAGAAGGCAAACAAGAGTCCCTCCAGAACTTCTAGTGTGAACTCAGGATTAAGTATCGTTCAGGAACTAGGAGAACACTAGGAATTGAAGCTCATCATGTGCTCAATAGTCAGAATGTTGTCAAGTTTCCTGCCATTAAAAAAAATGCCAAAAAAAAAAAAAAAAAAACCAGCGTTGCAGGTGGTCTCTGTTTTGGCTTAAGTGTCTTTTCATTTATACTTTTGTAATCAACAAACTGAAATTCTCAGCATTTTCTCACTTAATTTTCAAAATGGGAAACAAGCCATGTGTCCTTAGTTACCTCTCATTCCCCTACTGAGTAGTTTTATTTCTTGGTCCATCATACAAAAGTCACTCACCAGCTGAGAGACCGGCATCTGTGACCTAAGAATTCACCACTCCATTTTCAAAGAACAGTCTAGGGCTGTTTCCTTCAGCAAAGGATTACAGGCCACAGAGTTTCCCTTAGAAGGAAATGGTAGAGATGGAAGATTCCATAATGATAAGTCTGGTGTAAGGGTTTTTTTTTTTTTTGTATAAGATTTCTGACAGCATAGTGACTGAGGAAGAGAGTTAATTAGCCCTACTGGATAGTCTTTACATCAGGAAGCATAGAAGGTCACTTGCCTCAACTTTGCCTAATCCTGAAATCCCACAGAGCCTACCCAGAGTTACACCTGACCTGAACTAGGTAGGTTATCTAAGCTTCTCTACTGACAGCAGAAAGTGATGGTGGAGAGTACATTGCTTGGTTCACCCTGGTAGGCTGCCTTGCCTCGCTAGAGGGCCTCCACAGAGCAGCTGTCAGCTGTGCAGAGGGGCCGCTTTGGCCCTGCTTGATGAGTGGTCATGTGCCACATGCCCTTCCAGAAGGACATGCTCCAACTTGTGTCCCTTGCTATATTTGAGCTGTTGAAAGGACACCAGCAGGGACTGAGCATCTGCAACACAGGTGGTCACACCAGATCATGACCAAGGTTTTGGGTGAAACAGGAGCCTAGCAGCAGAGACACAGGCATCCCTTCTCAAATCCCTCACCCTAGTGCTATCATTCTTGCACCTAGGCTTGCTCCCAAAATAGTGCCCGTACTGGGCCCAAGACAGATGGGGGGGGGGCGCCTGCAAATATAGTAAGTCACTGAACATTGTCAATAGGTTCTTAGAAACTGCAACTGTGGCCCAAATTGCATACAACAGAAGCCACTGGACCAGAGGCTAATTAACCTAAATGAGCTCAATTCCTATGGCTTATTTCTGGTCACAGAAAACAGCATCAAACTTCCAAAGCCAAGAAATATCTCATACGAAACAACCCTTTGTACTCAATTCATTCATTCATTCATTCATTCATTTGTTTTCCAACCTGCCTATTCCAGTTCAGGGTTGCAGGTGGCCAGTCTTTCCCCACAGCTCAGTGTACAAGGGGGAAACCACTCCAGACAGGATGCCTTCCACCACATGGTGCATGCACACCCACCCTCACTCACCCTGGGATCTCCAGGTCATACCAATGAACCTCAAATATGCATCTCTGGGGAGTGGGAGGAAACCAGAGTCCCCAGACAAAAGCCAGGTATGGGTCAAATGTTCAGACTCTTCATGGACATTAATGTTATAACAAAATGACATTGAGCAAAATGATGTCATTTGAGGCCCTGCTATATGTGAAATACAGCAGGTTGGATGACATGGCATCTTTTTTTTCTGGTCAGGAAATAGTGGTCATTTCATGTGAGCGGAAAAAAACTGCATCAGGAGTCTAGGCCCTGGTGGAAGAACAGGTCTTCTCAGAGAAGCTCAAAGTTGGGCTTTGAAGCTAATTTTCCAAAAACACAGGGCTCACAGGGTTGTTTCAATTCACAGGACTCTACACACTTTATTTGACAAGGAAAATTCAGCAGTGTGACACTCCTGTGAGGAAGAGAGAGGAAGGGTCAGCGATTCTTTTGTACTCTAAAAGCTTCGCTGCCTTGTCAAGGCTTGAAACCTGTATTTCCCCTGCCCAGCATCTAAGGAGTAATTTTGAAACAGCAATCTGAGAGCCCCAGTCAGAAGTCAGAGATGTTAATTCTCCTTTCCTCAGACAGCAGAAGCCAAGGAGTGTGATTACATGGCAATGCTCCAACCTGGCTGGGGTTGCCACTGATCTGGGAAGAACAATCCAGGAGGACACTCTGGCACTATCCAAATGGCCTTGGATTACCAAGCAAGTCTCCAAAGCCAGCTAGGAGAATACTTGGGAACCTGAAACAGATGTGAGCCAAGAGGCCCTTAATCAGAGGCCTGCTGCTGCTGCTGAGACTACAGTGTGGTGGAGTGGGAGAGCACTCACCCAGGGATCAAGACATCTGGGATCTAACGCACAACTAACTCACACATGACCTTGAGCAAATCCATCTCCTTCTCCAAGTTGCTCTGTCTCCCATCTGTGCAACTAAGGGTGGGACTAGATGAGTTAGGAGTTCCTTTCCAGCTTTGTCATTCTATGGTTTAAAGATGGGGAAGTTGGTGGCCAAGAATATCTCTTGGAGGGTACAATGCCAAATCTAGGGTATAACCAAGGTGGGCAGAACTACTGGTTTGACTTGTGGAGAGGGGGGTTTGTTTTATTGAAAAGTAAAAAAACAAGGGAAAAATGTATTTCTCTGGCTAGGTATCCCCCTCCATCTCTTGTATGGCACAGGGAGGAGTAGGTGAGAGAATGACAAGCACTTGGTATGGTCCTATCCACTGTTGGACAAAAGTTCCAAAACCCTGCACTATTCTGGGGGGTGGGTTGGGGTGTCAGCAGGAGTCACAAGGTAGGAAAGTACTTGCATTATTATTATAATTTTGGGGAAGATATTTTGTCAACCTCCTGCCAGTCTTAGGGAGAAGAGAGTAGGTCTTAGTCTGAGCTCTGTGCGGGACAGCCACGTGTTCAGGGTCAGTGCTGACCCTTGGCATGTGGGAAGGAACCTAGGCTGAGCGCGGCTGCCCCCTTCCAGAGCCCTGATTGCTGCTTGGCCTTTGCCCTTTTTCTTCTTTCAACATGACTAAGAACCATGGCTCCCCTTGGAGAACAATGGGGTGAAGTAATCCTAGTAAGAACTGGGTACTAATTTAAGAGGGTGATAGCCTGCCCTTTCAGGGAACTTGCAATTTAACAGGTGACCAAGTGCAAATTGTAACACTTCCCCAGTACCCCTCAAATCTGTGCCACCTGTAAGACTGAAGCATCAGTAGAAAAAGATGATGACATTAGGCTCTGTCCCAGACCAGTCGTGGGAAGGGACGTAGAGCAAATTCAAAATTGTTTGAAAAGCCCAAGGATAATGTGTGTTAGCGTTTCCTCATCTGAAAGCATCTCAAGAATGACTGTAAATCTCTTGTCAAACCAAAACTCACCCTTTATCCATGTCAAAGGTGGAAAATATCTTTCCAGTTTCCTTTAGATCACCAGTGGGAGTCTGTCTTAGAGGGTAATTTATGGGCTTCTGGGAAGTTCATTGCTCAAAATTATGATGTGAGAGCCTGCTGGTTGCTAGAATTGATCTGGCTGCCTTGGGAACAAGGTTACACCCCCCTTTTATCCTATCACTCCATGACAAAGAGTGATGTAGTGGAAACAGTGCTGGACTTGGATGTGTGCCTTCATGGAACCTACTGGACCTCATTAAGCTTCACCTTCCTGATATGCACAATGTGGGGATTCATAGCATTTACCTCTTAAGTTTGAAGGCTAACTGAGATGCACACATAGATCACCTAGCATAATGACTGGCATGTTGGTGAGTCTCAAGACACAGGTAGCTATCAGTTTTAATGAGACCTCACAGTGGGCACCTGGGGCTCTGTGAGAGCTCTGGGCCCGTTGCCAGCCTGTAGACAATTGAGACTAGCTGTGAGGAGAGAAAAAGAAGATGGAAGAGAGGTGAATGAATTAAAAAGAAATTTCATGTTTCCCTAATGACCAGCCTGGGCTCTAGGAAACAGGTTCAGAAGAAAAGGGCACCCCCAGTCCTTCTGCCTGTAAGGGTGTCTGGAGCAAACTGTTTTCCTCTTGCTGTCTCTCAGCACACCAGAACATCTGCTATTTCCTGCAACGCTTCCATTTGTTTGATTCACAGAAATCAAGAGATGAGAGTTGGGATGATAGCAAGTTCAGGAGTTTTGTCGGTCATGCTGAAAGGGGCTGGCCTGGAAGACATTGAAAACGTAGGTAACAGACAACACAGCAAATATGGTCAAGCCTCCCATTCTCCTCTGTCAAATGATGTGGTGTTACATGATGCCCTGTTCTGAGTCATCCAGCCAGCTGCCACACTGCATTAATTGCAGAGGAGTTGGATTCCATACAAGGTGTTTCCAAAGGTTCATTATTAAATATTCATCCAGCAGTTCTTTGAAAGGTTGCATTGGGTGACAAGGACACTAAATTCTTCTATGCATTAAAACTCCAAGAAAGGACAACTGGAAATTACACCATGTTTTTTCTCTCTTTTCTTTCCAAAAGAGAGAAAATTTGTAATTAGTCACTTGGGCCATTCCCACCCTTTCCTTGATGTTTTCTGGCTTTGAAGGCATTTAAATGCTTGGTCCCTTGTGTTCGAAGTCTTACACCACAAGCTCTTTATGAAAACAATATGTCTTTTATATGAATGCTACATAAATGTGAATATGTCACTGCAAGACCATCCTTGTGTAGAGTATTGAGATTCAAAACAAGTTGAATGACTTTTGACCTTCAACCCAAGCTCCAATTTTCTATTTCAAGTTACTTGGAGGCCATCTCTCCTAAGATGAGCCACCGTCACCTCCAACTCCCCATGTCCAAAACCACATGTTTACTTCTGCTCCAAAACATCTCCTTGTTGCATTTCAGCTGATCCCCATCATCCAGGTCTAAAAATTTGGAGTCATTCCAGATTCCTTTCTTTCCTTCATCTGCCCTTTCATAGGTGCTTAAGTTCTGCTCGTTCTGTCTTGGACTTGCCTTGAATTGGCCTTTGATTTGCCTCTGCCACTTTATTCCCAACACCACCTTCGCAGTTCTGGTTCTTGTCACACCATGGCAGGATTCCTAGAAAAGCTCACTCATCGATCTGATTTCATTGCATCCATCTCTTTGGCCACTGCCAGATTAATCTTCCTACAAGCCTGCTTTCAGCATATCACATCGCTGTTCAAAATTCTATAAGGGTTGACTCTTGCTTATTTTACCAAGCCTAAATTAACCTATTGTTTAAGAGCATCTTATTATTTAAGAATAGAAACCCACTGCTCCAACCAGGGTTCTGTCTTCACTGTGTCAGTGTAAACCACAAACCACACTCACTGATGTTTGCAGACCTTTGTGTCCATGGCCCTTTCATTCCCTCTGATTTACAAATCCTTCCATTTTTCAGGTTGCATCTTAGTTTCAGTCCCTCCATCAAGCTCCCCCTGACTCCTCTGGCTAGTGGGGAATACCTCTTATTGTTTGTTGGGGGAGACCTGGATGCTACCGTGGTCTTGCCACTGACTCAATGTGTGATACTGGGCAAGTCCTTCCTTTCCCTGGACCTTGATGTCCTAAGTAAAACAAAAAAGCTAAATCACAACGTTTCTCAAACACCCTGGGTGTCGTTTCGTGTTTGCGGCATCTGTATGTTGTCTATCTCTATTTTTACTTTCTTAAAGCCGTCCTATATTGCTTTTCAACTTAAATGCACTTCCACGGTGATCAAACATACATAATATAAAATCAATCATTTCAAACATTCTTAAGTATGCAATTCAGTGACATTAAGCACCATGTTGGGCAATTGTTACCAACACTGACTTCCAGAACCCTTTTCATTTTACAAAATTAAAAGTCTATATGCATTAAACATAGTTCCTGGCAACTATCATTTACTTTCTGTCTTTCTGAAGCTGGCTAATCTTGGTCTCTCATATAAGTGGAACCCTACAATGTTCACCCTTTTGTGTGACTTGTTTCACTTGCACAATGTCTTTAAGCCTCATTCAGGTTGTAGCACATGCCAGAAAAAAAAAACATTTTTTAATATGTGATAAAAGAGATTACCATGTATGTATACTCATCATTTTATGGAATGGCTATGTTCTTCTAATATACATTAAAATTAACATCTAACAGTTAAAAATAGTTTGTTTTCCTCAGTGTAACCAGTGGTGTACTCCCCACTCTTCAGGAAACACCTGGCTTTATCATCTTCCAGGCCTTTCAAGCCCTAAAAATACTGGGATTGCTGGAGCAGTACTTTGTTAACATGACTGAGAATCAGAATTCTTTAAGTGGCTTTGTGGAAAAGACCTGGGTAATATCCCAGCGCTATTGAGTCAGAATCTCTGGGGATGGTCTGGGAGTCTGAGTGTTAACAGGAACATAAAGCATTTGTGATGATCAACCAGGTTTGGAGCCACTGTCCCATGACTGATGGGAGGGCAGCAGGGCACCAGGCCCAGGCCTGGTTTACATTTGCAATAGCACAGTCTTGGGTAGATGTCAAACTCCAAAATATCATACTGACTGATAAATTGAGAATTTCCAGAAATAAAAAAGTCAAGATTTTAAATTAACTTCTTCCTTTTCACCCTTGTTTTACACACACACACACACACACAGACACACACAGACACACACACACACACATAGTTCTTCTGCAAAATGGCGTAAAACGTACCTCATTTTAATGGGTTTTATTTTATTGCACTTTGCAGATATTGTATTTTTCCCTAGTTTATGTATGTAATAAAGAACTTCTTTATTATTATTATATATTTTTATTAAAAAACCTACGACCATCCACTGAACCTTCTCCACCCTTTCTCCCAAGCCCCCTGCCCCCTCTTCCTCTCTAGTAATCTCTGTTCGGTTGTCAAAATTCACTGATTTGTTTTTATTTTGTTGGTCAACTTTGTTTCTTTATATTCCACAAATAAGTGAAATCATCCAATATTTGTCTTTCGCCTTATGTTTTCTTTCATTTTGCACAACCCCCTCAAGTTTCTTTCATTTTGCTGCAAATAACAAAATTTCACCTTTTGAAAATAGCTAACTAGCTTCCATTCTGTATACACACCACGCCTTCTTTAATCACGTATCAGTGGGCACTCAGGCTGCTTCTATCAGATACAGTGTCTTTCACAACCTGAAAGCTATGGCAACTCTGCACGGAGGCTGCCTCCAGGTGCCATTTGTTCCACTTAATTGCAATGTTAGCTGACTGTAGTGGTCTGGACCAAATCTGCAATATCTCTGAGGTGGGCCTGCACGGACACCCTAACATAAGTAATTGCTGTGGTTAAAACTGGATAAACATATGGGGAAGAGATGCTTGTTAGTGTGAAAATTTCTTGTACACTCACTGTGAGTTCAGTATCATGCCAGAAGCTGTGGAAGATACACAAGAAATTTAAAACACGATGCTTGCTCTCACAGAGTCCACGATCAACTCAAGGAAACCAAACTAACCCGGATGGAAAAAGTGAGGAGCAATGACTTCCGAGTGGGGCAGAAATTCAAGCCAGGTGCACTCTGGGCAGGCTTCATGGGTATACTTGAGTTGGGGCAGAAATTCAAGCCAGGTGCACTCTGGGCAGGCTTCATGGGTATACTTGAGCTGAGCTCTGAAGGAAAAATTTGACTTGGAGAGAGGGACAGGAGAAGCCAGGACATTCCAGGAGAAGGGAATGACATTAGACATGGCTGAGGTGGTTACCCATGTGACATATTTGAGTTGGCCCAATAAGACTTGTCTCATCACACAACACCCCAAAATAACTCTGGAAATTTGACTGTTTAGAATTCTGTTCCTTAGGATGGCCCTTTTGGAAATGCAAACACACCTGCACTGGTTTGTGCATGACCTCACTTACACCTTTGTGTGCATGAGCTAAGTCAAAATGCTTTCTCCCCAACATCTGGACAAGATGGGTGGGCTAAGGTATAAGACTTGGGTTGATGGGGGCTCAATAAGGGGTCATTTTTGGAACCCCAGAAACAGTTCCAGTTGGAAATCCAGGAAGCAGTATGGGGGTCTGGGGAGGGTGACAGGTGCCAAGGCTCTGAATTGTCACCAATGACATAATTTTGAAGATGAGGAAGGGGAAAAGTCCTAACCAGCACCCATTTTAAGTGACTGATCTGTTGATGTGCATGAGGCTTCTACAAAGGAGGATAATATGAAGGTTTATATTAGAAAAGAATCAAGCTTCCACATTGGACAAATAAAGATTTGTCACAGTTGGATCATTTCACTTGATGAGTATTTGGGAAGACAGAATGTAACAGGCATGGAGATTTGGTTCTTTGGAATCAAGGGTGTAACAGGCTGTATTCTTTCATTTTATAGCAAGGTTTTCCCTCCCAATCCCTTTACAGTTTGACCTGACTTCCTATTGGGAAAAAATTTTTTTTGTAAAGTCTCTCCCCCCCCCCCCCCCCGGCCCCCGGCCTGAGCCTGCTGCTCTTAGCAAAGCCTGCTTCTTGAATAGCTGTGATTAAAGATAGAGGTTGTTTCTCTTCCTCTTTTGGGCTCCGAGGAAACTGGTCTTCCCTCCAGGGCTGTACTTGGGGCATCTCTCCTCAGCCTGCCTACCATTCCCTGCAGCCATTACACCAGATAGCACAGTCAGCCAGCCAGTCTTTGTTTGACTTGGCAGATCCCCTGCTAACTTAGGCAAAGATATTTAGGGAAATGTTCAAAAAACTTTACTCTGGGGCTTTAGGAATAAGACTATGACAGCGAAGCCTGTTCACCTTTATTTTACTACTTTCCTCAGAAAGCCAGCACTTGCCTTGCGTATGAGACACTTTGTTTTTCATGCTCCAATTAAGAATGTCCATAACCAGTCACTAAATTAATTCACAAATTATTCCTCCAACACCCACTTTGTGCTAAGTTTTATATGGTGAACAGGAGGGAAAAGCATAGATATCTCCCAATACAGAGAGAAAATATTTAATTTCCAAGATGAGGCAGTAGTATGTTAAGGTAAAAATTTTTGTGGATGAAGAGAAGTCAGTGACAACAGAATTTGGAAAAGGACAAGAAATGAGATACAGTAGGGGGAAGTGGCTTCCAGTAGACTTCCAGTAGGAAGTGGCTGTGAGCTGTGACTTTGGCAGATGGTCTATATTTGGAAAATATATTGAGATATATTTTACCATGCTATCGCCCTTGAGTGAAAAATCTCCAACAGTTCTTCCAGAATTGTAGCCTAGCATTAAAGGCCTTCAATAATAGGGTCCCATCTTCCTATCTTCTCCTGCCAACAGCAACTGCTGTTCTGGTACACATGCTTCCTCACCTACCTTCATTTACTTCTGGTCTCTTGAACATTCCCAGTCACCAATGATAGGCTTCCTCTCTGTTCCAACGTGACTCTTTTCCTCCTATACAATTCTCTAGTGTTACCCATTCTTCACCATGCTCAAAAATTACTTCACTCTTGACTCTTCCTGCCAACAAACATCCAGTTATGTCTCCCTCACCGAAATGTCTTCAACACATTCAACACATCTCTTTCATTTGATATACCACATATTAACCACTTTGTCTAATTCTATATCTTATAATAATATATATAAGCTATAGAGTAAGCCATAATCTTATAATAATAGGATGCTATGAGATGCAGCCAAAGCAGTTTTGAGAGTGAGGTTCATAGTGACAAAGGTCTATATTAAGAAAAAAGAAAAAGCTTTAATAATCAACCTAACTTTGTTCCTCAAGAAACTAGAAAAAGAACAAACTTGAAGTTAGTAGAAGGGAGGAAATAACAAAGATCAGAGCATAAATACAGACTAAGTGTCAGTCCTTCTCAAACTCTCACAGAAAATAGAAGTGAAGGAAACACTTTAGAACTCATTTTATGTTGCCAACATTACCCTGATACCAAATCCAGCAAAGACATTATAAGAAAAGAAAATTATGGAACAATATCCCTGGAGAACATAGACACAAAAATCCTAAATAAAATATCAGCAAACTGAATTCAACAGTGTCTTAAGAGGAATATTACCACGATGAAGTGGGATTATTACAGGGATGCAAGGATGTTTCAATATTTGCAAATCAATCAGTGCAATACACTATAAAAGTCATGTTATTATTTCAATAAGAGCAGGAAAATCAGTTGACAAAATTCAGTATCCACTCATGACAAAAACTTTCAAGAAATTAGGTAAAAGGGGGAAAGTACCTCAACATAATAAAGGTCATCTGTGACAAAACCACACTGACATCATACTTAATGGTGAAAACCTGAAAGCTTTTCCTCTAAGATCAGGAACAAGACAAGGATGCCCACTCTTGCCACTTCTAATCAAAATAGTATTGGACTCTTATCCAGGGAAATTAGGCAAGAAAAAGAAATGAAAGATATCCAAATTGGAAAGGAAGAAGTGAAACACTTTCTATTTGTGTATGATGCATGTCCTAAAGACTCTTTCAAAAAAAGCTGCTAGAAATAAAGTAAATCAGTAAAACTGAGGCTATAAAATCAATATACAAAAATTGGGTGCATTTCTATGTCCAAATTACCAGAAAGTAAAATTGAGAAAACAATTTATAGTTGAATAGAAAAGCATAAAATGAAATATGAATATATTTAATCAAGTAGGTAAAAGATTTATACATTGAAAACTATAAGACATTGATGAAAGACACTGAAGAAGACACAAATAAGTGGATAGATATTTCAAGTTCATGGACTAGAAGAATTAATATTGCTAAAATGCCCATACTACCCAAAGCAATCTGTAGATTGTTTATAAAAATTCTCATTTATAAAAATAAATTTATAAGAATTTATAAAAATTCTAATGGCATTTTTCATAGAAATAGAAAACACAATCATAAAATTTCTATGAAACCACAAAAAAAACATACTATTGCCTAGATATTCTAAGAAGTCTTGAGAAAAAAGACTAAAGCTGGAGACATCATACTTCCTGATTCAAACTATATTATAAAGTTATAGTAACCAAAACTATATGGTACTGCCATAAAAAGAGATATATAGATTACTGCACAGAATAGAGAGACCCACAAGCCCCATGCATATATGGTCAATTATCTTATGACAAAAAGTCAAATATACAATGGAAAAAGGACATTCTCTTCAATAAATGGTGCTGGGGAAACTAGACAGCCTCCAGTATAAGAATGAAGTAAAAAAAGTGCCCATGGTTGAAGTGGAGGTAGGGAAAACAGGGAGAGGTTGGTAAATGGGTACAAATTTTCAGCTATAAGATGATGAATCCATTCTGAGGAGCTGATGAAAGACACTGTGACTAGAGTTGACAACACGGTATTATATAATTAAAATTTGCTGAAAGAATATAACTGAAATGTTTTATGAGAAAAAGGAAGAGAGAGAGAAGGAAAGAAAGGAAGGACAAAAAGATAAATATTTGAGATGATGTATTAATTAACTACATGAAATTGACTGGATGGATATAGTCCTTCATAATCGATAGGAATATCAAATCACCAGGATGTATACTTTAAATTATATATATGGTTTTTTTACATCATTGTCTACCCCTACATTCTCCCACCACCTTATCACACGTGAATTATCATCTTAATCTCTTGTGCCCATCTCTATCCCTATTTTAACCCTCTCTCCCTTTCTTGCTCTATGTTTTCATTCTGCTAACAGTTTTAAATTTTCCTTGTCCTTTTGTTTGCTTGTTTTCCCCATATCCCGCATATAGGTGAGATCATCCAGTATTTTTCTTTATCTTTCTGACTTATTTCTGCTAATGTGATTCTAGGTCCATCCATGTTATCACAAATGCATCAAATTTGTCTTTTTTGATTGATGAATAATATTCCATTGTGTACATACCATAATTTTCTGATCCATTTGTCTGTTTTGGGCATTTGGGTTGTTTCCATAACCTGGCTATTGTAAACAGTGCTGCAATAAACATCCAAGTACAGGTATCCTTTTGAATTAGTGTTTTTGTATCCTTTGGGTAGATTCCCAGAAGTGGGATTGTTGAATTGAATGGTAGTTCCATTTTCCATAGTTTGAGGGTCCTCCACACAGCTTTCCATAGTGGCTGGACCATCCAATATAATATCTTTCAAATGAAACTTTGAGGGGTATTTTGTCTGTAAACTATTATATTTTTGCTCACTAGGAAACTGATCTCTCATAAGACAGGACTTCCCCATACTTGTCTTGTTTCCCCAACTCTGTGTGAATAGAACCTGCATCTTAAACTTCTTTGTATCCCTCCAAAATGCCTAGCAAAATGACATGAAAGTAATAAGAGCAGAACAAGTCAGTGATGAAGATTATTTTTCAGACACATTAATTTTCTTTTCTTTTTTTCCAGACTCATTAATTTTCACAGCAAGTTTAAGGTTCCTAAGATACTCCCCAGCTCCACAGAGAATGGAAGAGATATGCACTATCACATATATCCCAAGACTTGCTGGCATCTTCTGTGCTATTTCTAGAAATGGAATCTGTCTGTTCCCATCCCTAACTGGATCAACCGGGCACCTGGCAGTCTCCTATTGATGCCTGGTCAGCTGTCACCTTCAAACTCCTGGTCCTGTTTGCTTGATGTGTCTCCTAGAACAGGCTTGATTATTTTGGGTCTAAGCTACAGCTGTCAGCGTTTCAGGCGTACCTTGCATATTTCTAGAATTAGTTGGAAATATTTGAAGCTTGAAAAAGTAACTATAATGTTCTGAGTATGAAGGAAATATTTAGGCAAGTATCAACTGGCAGCATATATAGCTAACTAAGAAGAATCAAATAAATCCCTGGTTATAAAATGAGATGAGGATAACATAGTCAACCCAGTTTGGGTTACTTGCATGTTATTAACATGGGGTGACTTACCAAATCATATGTTATTTTTATTAGTGTGTGACTAAGGAATTGACCAAGTGCTAGACTGTTCACTATAAATGTGAAGTGATAGATTAACTGAACATATTTGTTTTGCTCTAACAGAGAATAAACATGAATCAAAAAATTAATTGTGTTACACATTTGCTTTGAAAGTCAGGTTGTATCTCTTAGTCTCATTTAAAATTTTTTGTAATAATTTCTGCTCTCAGCAAGACTGCGGGGGGGAGAGAAAAATTGGGGGAGGGATAGGGACAAGAGATTAAGATGGTTCACAGGTGTTAAGGTGGTAGGAGAAGCTCAGGGTAGACAATGATGTAAAATATATGTGTGTGTGTATACAATCAATTTTAAAAAATAAAATTAGCTGAGCACGGTGGCATATGCCTGTAAGTGACAGTTTATGGAGTGGTGGCTGGGTCTGGGGATCGCGGTTCGAGTCCTGCCTGGGACAACATGAGACCTAGTCCCAAAAAAATACCTGGGCGTGGTGGCATGTGCCTGTAATCCTAGCTACCTAGGAAGCTGAGGCTGGGGATTGCTTCAGTCCGTGGTACCACAGGCAACATGACCCTGCAGATCCATGGGCAAAAAAAATAGCGAGACCTAGTCTTAAAAATAAAATAAAAAAATAATAATTTCTGTTCTCATATCTGATGGGATACAGTGTTGACCTGGGTATTTGCACTATAACTCCATCCCAAATTATTAAGATAGGATTAGTTCTCTTGGAGTCAAGCCCAGGAAAAGTAGAGAGGAAAATTTATGGAACAGCAAGGTACCAAGGCATGGCGAAGGCTGTAGACTTCCAAGATCAAGTGAAATTTAGTAATTTAATATCAGCCAGTTCAATCATCTCTTCTCTTACATTAACAGTTACATTTAACTGTTGAATGGATTCCTTTATTTGAGTGTGTTGAGGAAGGTGTCAAATCCCTCCTCCATTTTGTTTTTTAATAATTTTACCTTTTTACAGTTTTGCCTCTATAATGTAGATTAGAGAAAATAAAATATAACCTAGAAATAACCAACTCTGTTGCTGAGATAGTCCAAATAAAAACTATCCATGGAACCAAAGGCTCTGGAGGCATGGGAGGAAGTGATTGTGGTACCAGTGATACAAAGACCGTGGCATCCATCCTTGGAAGGATCCATGACCTACCTTTCTGTCTACTTGAGTCTGGTGCAAGCAGTGCAGGGTTCACACTTAGAGATAACACTACCTCAGAGAGCAAACATAGATATGGCCACAGTCTCAAGAAAATTAAAACCTTAAGAGACTGCTTAGAGTCTTTATAAAATTTATGTTTCATGGGACTATGTGCTTTTGTGATAATTCTAATCCTGCTTCTTTCCAGACAATCAATTATTGATAAAGAGAGCACTGAGTTACATCATGTGTTGGAGCACTTGAAAACTTCAATTTTCAGCCCCAGGACTGATTTGCAGTCTAACCTTGACTTAATCAGTCAGTTATTTTCCCCTTTTGTAAAGCAAAAGTCCATCTAAGAAACATCTGGCAAATTTTGGATGAAAAACACTGAGAAAATGCTTATATCACAAGATGGGATTTTTTTTTCTCTACCTAGGGTTGCCAGATTTACGAAGGAAAAAAAGACACCCAGTTAAATTTTAGTTTCTGATAAACAATGACTAATTTTTTGGCATAAGTATTCTTGTAATATTTGGGATATACTTATACTGACAAAGAGTCATCGGTCATCTGAAATTCAGATTTAACTAGGCATTGTGCATTTTATCTAGCAACCCTATCTCTACCACCACTCTTTTTCTGGAGCATGCACTTTCTTAGACTTGGGCAATGGAAGAGAGCAGTTGTAACTCAAGGCCAGGAAAGAAATGAACACTCATTTAGCGTACTACAGTACATGAGAAATGCTAGCAGAAGACTGAAGTTCCACACTGGGGAAGTCTAGGTATCTCGGGATGGGGAGCAGAAAGGTAGTATGGGGGAACACAGAGGTAGAAAGCAAATACATGCAGTCCCAAAGAACATTTAATCAATTATTCAAAGAAAATAATCCAACTTGCTTTTCTTACAGCCTTAAGAAAAGAGAACCAAGAAATTCTTTAAATAAAGGGTTCCTATCATTTTTCATTGCCACCATCAAAAAGAGGAGGCATTTCTATACCAGATAGCACAATCTTGCAAACACAGCTAGGTTTCATTACTAATTCTTATAGCCATTCACAGTTGTGAGCCAAGAATTTAGATTGCAAAACTTATTGTGCTCACAGGCTGCCATAGGCTTCTTGTACTCCCCAGGTCAGATTTTACAGGGACTCCAATTTCTGCTGTGATGTTCTGCTTTGAAAACCCCAGATCGATGCCCTTCTTTCCTCCAAAGCACAAGTCTTCCTTCCTTGCAGTTCCTGTAGGTCTTCACCTCCTACTTTACTTTTCCTGCCTCTGATTCTCTAAGAGACAACTTATCTCTTTGCGAGCATTTTGGTCTTCCTGTCCAAACATGGATTAACAATGGCAAGGCAACTGCTTTGTTCTGAAATCAGCCAAATTAGGGGTACTTGGAGGCCATAGGTAACTGATTAGAGTATTTTTAAAAATTAAAAGAATTTTTTCCTGATATAAAGACAATATGCTCATTATAAAAAATCTAAACAAAATACAACTCAGTAATTGGCCCACAGTAAGTGCTCATTACAGTAGAGGTGTTCTTATCTAATGTCTGCATTATTTTACTGATTAATCAACCCTTTCCATTTCTCTTGGAAAATATATTGACTGATCTACAGGCTAAGTTGAATGTTTGAAGCTAGTAAGCCATTCATTGGAGTTCAGTAGTTACGATGAATGTGTGGATCTACACGAAGGAGAAGAAAATTGAACCCATAATTAAGGAGTGGGGTTCAAAAACAACAGAGCAAGAAACTTGATAAACATACAGACAATTTTAAATAAGTATCAATGTAAAAAATGGGGTTTCTTTCTGATAGGCTGAAAATTGATACCAAATTCACCTGATGAAATTAATCTGGTCTAAAAAATTGCAATTTATCTCTCAATGAACTGTTTTTAAAAGAAAACAAAAGAAGCCCAACAATAATAATGACAGGGTGACCAATTTGGGGCATACTAAGAAGTAAAGTAGAACCAAAATATTGCCCAATATTGGAAGTAGAAGATGGAAGATAAGAATTAGAAGATTGTAGTTAACACACACTAAGTTTACTTCACTATTCAAAGAATAAATAGAAATATACATTAACTTGAAGTTCTCCCCAATCAGTGGGTTCATGCAAAAAATTTAAAAGTAAGTAGTAACATATGTAAAATTTCCAGAATTTTAGGAGAGAAATGACAGATAAAAAATTTAATAATCCAATAAAGGAGGGGAAGGAAAGACAAATGAAATGAAAAAATAGTCACAGAAAATAAAATAAGATGAAAAAAACAGAAAATATAATAAGATGAAAACACTAAATCTAATCATAACAGATAAAAAAAAAACAGTTGAAAGCCTGCTTAATCATATTTTTAAGAAATCCCCCAAACTACAATTTCACAGAATGCTTTAGAGTAAAGGAATAATAAGATATGAGCCAAGCAATCAAGTTTTAAAACATAATGGCAAAATATCATTGGGGTAAAGAGGTCATTTCTATTAAAAGTAATAGTAACAAGACACTATAATAATACAAACAGCATGTATCTGGCAAAAGACACACCAAAGATATCTTTATTGTAACCTTACAATATTACAAACAACCCTATACTGATAAATTTGAAAGTACAAGAAATAGTCACTGTCTAATCCAAAGAATAACAAAAGAACTCTCACTCATTTTATAAGGTTAGTATAATTTGACTCCAGAATCAAACAAAAGCAGTACAAGAAGGAAAACATTGGTGAAATACACTTATAAAAACAGATGCAATGATATGAAGTTAAATATAGCAAATACAAATCCATTTATGCAAGTGAATACATAGGATATATTCCAGAAAATCTGTTGATGCAATTTGCCACACAAAGAGATTAAAAGAGGGAAGCAAAATGATCATTAAAATAAATGGGGAGAAGATAAAACACCTGTTCAGGATAAAAAAAAAA
This sequence comes from Uropsilus gracilis, assembly GCA_004024945.1. Classification (NCBI taxonomy): domain Eukaryota; kingdom Metazoa; phylum Chordata; class Mammalia; order Eulipotyphla; family Talpidae; genus Uropsilus; species Uropsilus gracilis. Next base: position 89,498 of record PVHY01002565.1, read on the forward strand.
TCCTGTCAAACTAGCAATAAGAAGAAACTTCTTCGCTGATAAAGCTTTAACGCTGATAAAGCTTATCTAACCCAAAATTACAATAATCATACCTAATGCTAAAAGAATATAAGCATTTAATTTAAAATTTAGAGGAAAAGGGCTAAAGAGACCTGTCAGTTCCGCTTCTGTTCAATATTGCAATTGAAGACCCAGCAAACACAACATTATAAAGAAATATGTAAGGACTGGGAGGGAAGAAAAAAATGATCAAATTCATAGATGATTATTATCTACTTAGAAAATACACATAATCTATAAGCCACTAGGACTAGCAAAGGTGTTGGGTATATTAATATAAAAAAATCAATATGATTTCAATATACCAGAAACAACAGTTGGAATATGCAATTTGAAAAAAGGAATGATTCCACTTCTACTCATGTCAGCAAGGACCAAATGGGTAACCTTGCTTCCCAAGTTTTAAGGAGTTGCCTCAGTCATCCAGCTGGGGTGTTGTCAGAGGTCTGAGTGTGAAGCTGGGAATTTAATATGGCCCTTCCTCCTGTGGTGACATTGGAGAGTATGAGAAGAATCTAGATTTCCATCTCCAGTGGCAGTACTAAGGCAGTACCTCTTCCTCCACTGGACCAATGTCAGAGAATGCCTGATAAAATAGAAGATTTAAATAATACAATAGCCAAATATCAACAATTTAATGAAGAATTATTTGTCAAACCAAGAACCACAAAAATATCAACTCAAATTAGTAAAAACAATCAATAGATGCCAAGACTGATGCAGATTTTAGCATTATCTGTCAAAGATTTAGAAGCAGCTGTCATGAAATTATTTGAACCAATATTAAAAATACACTTAAAACAATGATTAAAAAAATCTCAGCAAATTAAGAGAAGATCCAAACAGAAATTTCAACACTGATAAAATGACCAAAATTAAGGGCTCAATACAAGAATGGAAGAGAAAATAAGTAAAGAAGATAGAAAAAATGGAAATTACCCAGTATGAACAACAACAAAAAAGAAATGACCCAGTCATACCCAGTATGACTAAGTAGATCAAGCATCTCAGAGACCCGTGAGACTATCACAAAAAGTATAGTAGTCTTGTCATCAGAGTCCCAGAAAGAGAAGAGAAAGATTATGAGCTCAAAAGTTATTCACATAAATCATGGCTGAAATTTTCTCAAAAAGACATAAGCTTACAGATTCAAGAAACTTTGTGAATCCCATAGAGCTAACCCTCACCAATATCTGGGCTCAGTATCTAGTCAAACTTGTGAAAAACCACAACCAAGAGGGAAAAAATCTTGAAAGGAGCCAGAGAGAAATGACACTTAGGTAAAAGGGGCAAATACTTCCAAAGACAGTGGATTTCTCATCAAAATCTATGAAAGTTGCAAAAACAGGCACAACATTTTTCAAATACTGAAAGATCAATCAACAAAGGACTTCAACTTTTCCTGTAGTGCTTTATTCTTATTTTTAAAAAATGCAAGACAAGGTAAATGGATAGAATTTCCATGCCACTCCTTGAGAACACATTGTTTGCTATCATAGTCTTTTCTGTACTTTCCTCAGGTCCAACAGCCCAGAGAAGGAACAAAGCCCACCCCAGCCCCCATCAATTATCCTTTCATTCTTTCTAAATAAAATTTCATTTCAGGCATCTCTATATGGAACAAAATTTAAAGCAAGATTTATAGAAAAATGGACACCTGCATGCCAATAAATCCCTTCAAATTTGATCAAGCATTTATTCTTATTCATTAGTCTTGAATAGATTTAACATAATTTAAATATTCCTTGGCTTGTCTGCAGAGTATCACGGCTTGTCCGTGGCTTTGAGATTCCTACTCCCTTCACCCTCAAACAGCTCTACCAGTTGTTCTAACTGCTCAAATCTTTCCTCAGCCACAGTTGTTTTTTTGTTTTTTAATGAGAGTCTTTTTATTGCTTTAGGCATGTCTCTTCCCCTAACCAGTGATCAGAATTTTAACTATCTAACTATTCAATTTCTCTCTGTCTCTTTACATGGGGGAGAAACTGGATTTCTGTCCCACACAGTTTGGCAGAGGCTAGCAGAGAGTGAGAGATTACGGCCAGATGTACATCTGCATGTCAGCAGCAAGAAGGTCTGGGATGGTGCTTTTTCAATCAGAAGGGAGGCATTTTCCCCCTCTCCAAGGAGAGGGCCTCCTCCCTCCCATCAGATATTTGGCTGCTGGATACTCACTGATTAATTACTAAGGTCACATCTACATACAATTGGTCTTCTTAACAATAATTCTAGTGGGCTTCCAGTTCATTCCTGAAAGTCCTTCTTATTTTTAAAAGAACTAACCTCCTTTCTCAAAGCATACACTTGGAAAAAAAAATGAAAAGAAAGTAATTAAAAGAACAAAACGTAGTTTTCAAACAAATAAAGGGATTCCACCACAATTTCTAATATTAGAAGATTAAGCACCAGTGGGAGTATTTTTTGGGGCAGGGAAACAATTTGAGTACCTTCAAATATGATCTTTGAGCCTATTGTATAGAGGGTACCATTCCTGAAACCTTTGGGTCAAGTTCACGAATCCATTTTATACTGGTATGGTAAGGTAACAAAAGTAACCTTTCTCTTTCCCAACAGCCCTATGTCTACCATCCATGCTCAACAGAGATAGTCTATCATTATTGGTAAGTTCCTTGTCTAGTTTGAATCATTGTTGACAATATCCAACTGAGAGATGAAGTCTCCATGAAAACCAACCAGAAAACGCCTATTGTATCATATTAGCCTTTCAGTGGAGCTCAGTGAGAAACACAGCCAGGGCTAGAAGCAGGTGATTATACAGGTTAGAAGTATAATGCACAGCCTGGATGACAGTCATTACTCAACCAAGAATCCATCTCAGTATTAGGAAAAATACTGGAACCTTATGAAACAAGCAGTAACTCCAAGATAGCCATGAAAAAATTTACTGCAAAATTTGAGGGCAATCCAGCTAAAATGTATTTACTCAAGCTCTAAAAAGTTTCACCTGCCCATCCTGCCTCCAAGGTCCTCTCCCCCTCCTCACACACCTTGTGGGTCATTGATATAATTCTAAAGTAAGCTACAGCAGACCAGTGCTTTTCACATTCGTGACATACTCCCATGTATGTCCTTAGGGAATACATGATTCTTAGCAGGCTGGCTATAGAATTACATCCTTTCCTCTAACTCTCACTTGAACTTATCTGAAATGCCAGCAAGTGAGAGTGACACCATTATTATTAGGATAGCCTTGAAATCCCTTCCAACTTATAACTAAAGTAAATCAGCAAATTCATTGTTTCTGTCACATCCTACTACCAATCATGATGCATCCACTGTGGCTGACAATGGTGACCCTTTTCAGATTAATGCCACTCTTACCATGCCTCTGCACGTGCTTGTCCCTCTGTTCCAAAAGATCCTAACCCCAGCATGATAAGTCCACATAACAAGATTGTTGCTTGAAAGAATGAATGAATGAAGTGCTGGCATCCTCAGATAAGCCCCCAACTGCATTTTCAGGCTTCACACAGTGGGCCCCAGTCAAGCACACATGAAAATTACTATTCTGTTATGAATAAAAAAGTCATCTGCGATTATGGGCAATTTTCTTAACCAGAAAGTACTGAGGAGCAAGATGCTTTGCAGCTGTACATTTTGACTAAGGGCTGTTAAAAGAGACATGAAATATGTTTGCCAGGAGAAGGTAAAAAGATGGATGCAAATTTTAGCCCCCAAATAGGTACATTCATAAGTCTTTTGCATTTGCCTTAAAGTGTGCTCTTAAAACAGCAATTACACTTGGATGTAATTTTTGACCAACAGCAGGGACCAGAAAGTGACTTAATTTGGGCAAGACTTTGCTGGGACATAATATGGCTACTGTACTTGGTGTTCTTCTTGGTCATAATAGCAGTAAGGAAGTATGACATAACAGTGTGATGCTAAATCACAGCTCAAGACATTTTGATTGGCAGAGTTTGAAAGACAAATAAATGTTCCTTCAGAAACAGAGAAGATGTGGCCTAGTTACTGCCATGCCTGGGCTGGGAGTCTGCCCTGGTGTTGTTCCTGGACTCAAGCATGTCTACACAGACAGGACTGCTGAGCAGGTGTCTGTCAGGTGAGGAGGTAGGCATGTGAGAACTGGCAGTTTCCACAAAGTCCTTTCCAAGAAAATCAGGCAGTCACACCCCAGGAAGAACAGCCTTGAGGGACCCTAAGGAGCCTGAGGGGATGCAATCAGAGAAAGAGGAGAGGGTGGTCCCAGATACTTTGCCTTGAAAGTTGGAATTGGGGGTGGGAGTGAATGAGCAGAGAGCATGTGCTAGTTTCTGCAATTTTTACCTAAGGTTAGGCCTAATTCCTCTTTTTCTTCTGAGGTCTCCCTGCCTGGCCACAGCGCTCACCCAAATAGACTTGGGGAATCAACCCAGGGGATCATAACCTACAGATGGCACCGTATTTGCTGCATTTTCAGAACTCAGTCACCCCTGTTCTTTTATATCCTTTCTTTTACAACAATAGCAAAAACATCCTCCCCTCCTCTTTCTGACTTCTCTTTTGTTTTTCTCTGGAAATCAGCTCTCCTCTCTTAAAAAGTAGTAGTGTAGAACATAGTAGAATATATATGTGTATATATATATATATATATATATAATTTACCAAGCTAACTACTTTTTTGCATATATACGTGTATTTATATTTATATTACATTATTCCATTATTGTGTATCCCGGGGCTTTCCCACTTCACTAACACCTGTTAACCATCCTGATCTTTTGTGCCCTTCGCCTCTCCCGCCTTCTTCCTCCTCCTCCTCTCACGCTCCATTATTCAATCCCATTGGTTGTTTTTATTTTTTCTTATTGTTTGTTTTTTCCTATATCCATCATATAAGTGAGACCATCATGTATTTCTCTTTTTCTTTTTGGCTTATTTCTGCTAATATGAGTCTAGTTCCATCCATGGAATGGATGCGAATGACGTGTTTGTCCTCCTTCACTGATATATAGTATTCATCGTGGCTAACTACTTTTTAACTGTACAATTCAGTGGCATTAAGAACATTCATTCACATTGTTATACAGTCCAACTCCAGAATTCTTCATCTTCTCAGTCAGAAACTACACATTAAGCAATTCCCCTTCCCCCATACCAAGTCCTTAGCAACAACCATTCCACTTACGGTCTCTATGAACTTAACTCCTCTAGGTTCCTCATGCAAGTGGAATCTTGCAATATTTGTCTTTGTTTGACTGGCTTATTTCACTTAGCATGCTGTGCTCAAGAATCATCCATCAGAACTGGATAATAATTCATTGTATGAGTAGACCACATTTTACATATCTTACCATATTTTACATATCATCCATCAATGGACACTTAGGTTTTGTTCATCTTCCAAACTTTCCTTTGAACTGTGAACAATTAGGAATGAACACCCAAAACGCCAACGTGTAAAATTATCCCATTTTACAGACAGTGATACTGAGACTCAGAAAAGCTAAGTAATCTTAATATTCATAACAGAATTTGTATCAGAAATACCCAACATAGGCTAGTCTGACTCTAAAGAAGACTGCTCAGAACCATCCCAGGGGAACGTTACCACCAGTTGCTACTTCCTTCTGTTTGGTATTGGGGAGGGTTATTTTGCTTGTTTGTCAAAGAAAGGTGGAGTTGACTCTCTGCACAGACCAACCACTGACCACATGGACCTGAGAATGTCCTTTGAATCTCCCAAATCCAGACCACCTCCCTCTTGCACAGGCACTCCTACGAGCACAGAAACACACACACACACACACACACACACGAGTTCTGAAGTTCTGAAATCATTCCACTCTGGGGGCTACCCAAGACTCCTGCTGGTATTTAAACCTGGCAGCAAGCATTATTGAGATGTAGAGAACTGTGTTCACCAAACAGACTGACCCAGGAGCCCAGGGACTTGGTTCATGTTCTGGGATCCACAACTCTCCTTAAGTTGTTTCATTTCCTCTCCTGTGGCTCTCTGCTCTTGTCTACCTTGAATGGATTCATTAAAGAGGTGCCCAACATTTTAAAATGCTGGAAGAATTAGGTTTGGGGCTGTTGGCAGATGTTCGTCTGTCAGTGTGTGTCTTAGATGCCTGAGGGACACCCAGTTCCACTAAGGAGAAGAAAGCCAGAGGAATTTTGCAGCTGAGAGTCGGGTGTGTGTCAGGGGTGCCCCACGGAGGTGAGAAAAGGCGCAGTGGGGTAGGGAAGTTGCAAATAAAACACAGACTTCACTGCCTCAGTTTTGCCAGGAGCTGGCCGAGTCCACAGCTCTCTGCTGCTCCTCCAAAGACAGGCCAGAGTAGCCGTGCACATGCCGCCACCCTAGGCAGCGGCAGGCCCAGCTGGGTAAACAGAAGTGCAGGAGCAAAACAAGCCAATAAATCATGGCACAACTCTAGCCCATGAGTCCGAAGCCCTTCCTCCCTCTTCCTTTTCTGCTCCCCCGGGTCTCCCGATCAAGCAAATGGGCCCAGGTGTCCTTTCATCTATCTCCTTTGCCCTTTACAAGGGAGATGTGTATATTATAGGAAGGGTGAGCTCAGTCCCACCTGTGACCTGCCCCCAGGGTTCCCTGCAGGGGACCATGAGCTTCACATGTCTAGCTGCTAAGGGTAAAAAAGGCCAGCAGACATGGAAGGCTTAAGAAACTTATGGAGGGTTGGGAGGGTGGGAGTGGGGGGGGGAAGCTGGGTGGTGGATCTTCAAAGTTATGGAGATGAATGCAACATATTCTCCTCCTGAGGCACTGAAGCGTGGGCATACAGGGACCCCTTAGGGCCAAGGTTGGGCTCAAACTCTATCTCTGCCCCTTTACCTCAACTTGAATTTCTCAGATTCCAAGCTGAAGTTTGGAGTTCATAACTCACATCTTTGAGGTCTTTCATTCTGCTAGCAAGCAAATGTATCATCTGTTGTGATGTCATTGATCCCCGGAGGACTTCTTCCTTCAGGAAGCCTAATGATGTCAGTTCTACTGGGTGCTGATTTACAACTGCTGAGTCGTCAGTGCCTACAATAGTACTGACATAAAATTGGTGCCGATTAAACACTTAAGTGAAGCCGGGCGTGGTGGCGCACACCTTTAATCCCAGCCTTGGGAGGCTGAGACTAGGGATGACTTCAGTCCATGGGTTTGGGACTATCCCAGGCAATATAGTGAGACCTAGTCTCTAAAAAAGAAAAAAAAAACAACAACGCTTCAGTAGATGAGTGACTTAGCAAGGTGTGATGGTTAATCTGGAATCAGACAGATCAGAATTTCAGTACAGGTTTGCCAGTCTGGGCTTAGAAAGATAACTATCATTCGCTGGCTTTTGTTTCTGCATTTGTATACCAATAATAATTACTTCATTACAATACTAATATTGAATTAAAAGAGACCATGTGTACACTGCAATCAACTAGCACTGGACCCACTAGTCCCACGTAAATTGTTAGCTATTATTATTACTTTGTATACCAACTCCAAGCAACAGTTCTAGACTTCCAGGGATGCTGAAAAAAGGATTCTGTGGTCTCATCTTGACCTGATGGAAAAGAGTCCTCTAAAGCCTACTATGGGTCAAGAAGGGAGAAGTAAGCTTGCTTGCCAGGGATTTGCCTTCTCTGGATTATCAAACAACCTGGAATAGTCTTTAGAGAGTAGAAGTATATTGCATACATTATGACAACTAGGTTTTATCAGTCATGCAGGATTTGGGGGAAGAACTTATGCCTTCAGTGGAGACTGCTCCCCAAGTGAAGGCATAGGTTGAGGGTAAGCCTGCTTACTAAAATTATGAATGCATTCAAGCAGCCTACATGCCCAAGGGTTGGAAATTGCATTCTGATTCTTCATCAAAAAGTTCCCCACTCTGATCCTACCAATACAGCAAAGTAGGCCCCAATAGGAAGTTACTTCCCTATTCCTAATTGAACTCTTTGACTCTATAAACAGAATGGCTGCCTTAGCATGTGCTTGAGTTTGTCAAATATCACACATTATATTTCAAACATGTGAGCTGACATCATGTGAGCAACATTACATTCACTTCCAACCTTATTTGAACTTCAAAGGATATGCTAGCCACATTGGCCCCACCTAACTGTGTCTCACTTTTGATCAACTGGTACCTGATGGCCAAGACGATTTAGATGCCCATGTGTAATCAGAAATAGAGCCAAGAAAGGGAATTTTTGATTAAAGGTAAATGAACTCAAGTCTTGGAAAGTCTGAGTTTACAAAGCACATGAGGTCAGAGAAAGTCTAAAATTCTCTATCTGAAAATACTCCAATGACATCACCTTAAGTCTGGGAGTATCCTTAGGATCTGGAGAAGTGTGAGCCAAGAAGCCTCCCTGGAGAAAAAAATTTCCCCATCACAATATCTCCCCAGAGAATTTTTGCTCTCAACATAGCTGTAGCGTAAATTGAACTTTGTAAAGTACCATGAGGATAGAAGTGTAACCTTTCACTCTCTGCTCCCCAAGCCAGCCTCACCAAATAATGAACTTGCCTGTGTGAATTATTTGACAAGTACACAAAGAGCACCCTGCTCTCCAAAAATACCTCCTTTTTGGCCTCCAGCAAGTCACCTTTTTTACAGCTTTGGGGCTTGACATTCCTCATGGTCAGGGAATTTGGACAGGGTTACTTAGGGAGGCTTTAGCAAACAGAACACGTGACTCAAGTAAGTGAAGTGTAAGCTCTCTGGCCAGTTAACAAGGTTTGTGGGCAAGGGACACCCAACAGGGAACCAATTTTGAGAGGAACCTTAGGACCTAAAGCCCCTGCGGGAAGCAATGATCTGAGAGGTGTTATCCTGGGACTTATCTACTTAAAACCACCAAGGGCTGGACATAGCAGAAAAAAAGGGAGATTAGAGGGCAAAGAAGACAAATGTTTACATTTTGCCGGGAGCCGTGCTGGGCAGTCCTCTTCCCATAAGTCCTTTCTACAACAGATAGAAGGGAGAGAAGTTTGAAAGACTTCTCTCCTCTACTCTGTTCACCTCTCTGTCATGCCAAATGAAGGGGGTACCAAAGGGCTTGTGAATAACTATTTGGCAGGAAGACTAGACCCCCATTTTACAGGTCGTTTACTGATTAATAATCATCCTCTCAATAGAAAGGATTTCACCCAAGCCCTTTTACTTTACACTGGGGCAAAAGCTGTGGACAATTATCCCTATGACTATTGAGATAAAAACTCTAAGCAAAATTGAAAATAGGTAAATCCATAAAGGCAAAAAATGGATTAATTGTTGCAAAAGATTAGGGCAGGGTAGAATAAGAAGTAACTAATGTGTATAGAATGCAGGAAATGTTCTGGAACAATACAGTGTGGTGGCTACATGACACTGTGAATACATTAAATGCCACTGAGTATTTTTGAAATGAGGTATTTTATGTTATGTGTATTTTACCATAATAATTTTTAAAATCCTCAACAAAATATTAGTAGTATGAATTCAATAGTATATAATAATGATAATATATAATGACCACCTGGGACTTCCCCCTGGAATTCAAGTTTAGTTCAACATACGAAAATCAATCAATGTAGTACAATATATTTAATAGATCAGCGGACTGAAACCACATGTTCATTTCAATCGCTGCAGGATAATTATTTGACAAAATCGAAAACATTTTCATGATAAAAATATTTAACAAACTAGGAATAGAGAATAGCTTCTTCAATATGACAAAGGACATCTATGAAAAATCTACAGCAGACATCAAATTTAATGGTGCAGGACAAGGAGTTTCCTCCCTAAGATCAGAGGCAAAACAAAATATCTACTCTTCTATTTGAACATTGTGCTGGAGGTTCTAGCCAGGCCAATTAAGCAAGAAGATTAAATATAAGGCATCCATGTTAGAAAGGAAGAAGTAAAATTATCCCTATTCTCAGAAGATATTACCTTAAATGTAGAAAATTCTAAATATGTAGAATATACATCCACACAATTAGAGCTAATAATTATGTTGAGCAGTTGTAGGATACCAAACTGATATTAAAAATAATTGTACTAGTACTTTAACCACGGACAACCTTTTACAATAAAATTAGGAATTAATTTAACCAAAAGAAAGTGTGAGACTTGCACACCAAAACCTGTAAGACATGATTGACAAAAATTAATGAACATCTAAAGAAAAAGACATTCCTTGTTCATTAACTAGAAGTCATGATATTGTTAAGATGGTAATATTCTCCAAGTTGATTTACAGATTCAGTATAATCCCTAACAAAATCCCAGCTGGTTTTTCTTATATAAATTGACACACTAATCCTAAAATTCATATGGAAGTGGAGAGAGAACTATCAAAAATAAAGCTAAAACTCTTACAAGAAAATACAGGTGGATTAGGTAATGGATTTCTAAACAAGACACCAAAATCACAAAGAACAAATAAAAAGGTCTATAAAAAATGTAAAACTCTTGCATTGTAATGCATGATGTGAAAAAACAGCATATAGATTGGAAGAGTATATTGGCAAACCCTCTGATGAAGGATTTTCACTTAGCATTTAGATGCAACACATCTGAATAGACAGTTTTCCCAAGTGTATACACAAATGGCCAATTACATGAAAAGATGCTTAATATCATTAGCCATCAAGGAAATGCAAAATAAAAACCACAAAGAGATATCACTTCATACCCATTAAGATGGCTATAGTAAAAAAAAAAGTCAGATAATAACAGGAATTGACAAGGATGTGGAGAAATAAGACTATTCATATGGTACTGGTGGGAATGTAAAATGGTGCAATCACTTTGGAAAACAGTCTGGCAGTTTCTTAAAAGATTAAACATTTCCACTCCTAGGTATATAAACCTAAATAAATGAAAACATATGTCCACCCCCAAATCTGTATACAAATGTTCATAACAGCACTATTGATGCATGTCAAAAGGCAGAAACAACTCAAATTGTCCATTTAATGAATAGATAAAATGCTGCCTATTTCTACAATGGAATATTATATAGCCATAAAATAACAAATCTTGAAAACATTAAGCAAAGTGAAATAAGTCGGAAACAAAAAGGCCAAAGGTGTGATTCTGCTTATATAATATGCCCCCAATAAGACAAATCCATAGAGACAGAAGATTCATGGTTACCAAGGGCAAAGGGGTGAGTAGGATGGGAAATGACTGCTTATGTGTACGGAGTTTCTTTTTTGGTATAATAAAAAAAAAAGGTGATGATTATACAAATTTTTGAATATAGTAAAAACAACTGAATTGTATATTTTTAAGAGTACATTTTATGATATGTGAATTATAGGGCAATACAATGGGAAAAGTTATTTTTGCTGGGAGATCATGGATTTGGTATGTAACTCAAAAGGAGCTCAGAACAATGTGACTGTTACAATAAAAAGTTTCAATTATTATCTTATTTATATTAGCAAGATTACTCAGTCCTTGTGCATATAAACAAATAAAGTTAGGAACAGAATTGATGCTGAATACTATCTATTTCTAGCAATAAGTAATATTTATCCATGGACATCTGAAAAAAATTCATCTAGTTCATGAAGAGATACATCTAAATAATTTACTTTTTGTAACAATCATTTTCAAAAACTTTTGCTGTATTTTGTTTTGCTCATTTGTGCACAGTCATTACAATAATTTTAATAATTAGTGCTTTATGGATCTAGGAAGTAAAAGTTAATTTCACTTTAAAAGTACATTTTTTCATACAGAACACTGTGATGGGGGATATTATATAAGACTCATGCATAAAAATGTATCACCTTAAGATAAAACTTTGAAGCAAGTAGCTAGGAATACAGACTGAAGGAGTAAAATGTGTTTAAGAAGATCTTATTTATTGTATGTTTTAAAACTAAATGAGGTGGGTAAGACTCACTTTGGTACTTAGATTCCATGAAATACACTTTAGAGAGTGAAGTAAATTTTATTTTAAATGCTGATATTTATAATAGATTAAAAACAAAATCTTTGAAACTGTTTACACTTACAATTTTAAAATTGAGACAAATGTACAAGGGGACACTTAGTAATTATATAACAGGCCAAGGAACACTGAATGAATGGCACAATATCATTTGTATGGTGTTCTTATAAAAATGTATAACCTCAATCTAATGTGAAAACAACAGACAACCCTAAATTAAGAAGCATTCAAAAAAGTATCCAGCATCTTAAAAGGTGTCATGGTCATGAAAGACACAGAAAGATGAAAGAATTTTTACAGATTGGAGGAGATAAGGTAAGATAGCAGTGACAATTCAATGACGTGGGATTCTGGACTGGATCCTGGAATAGAACAAAACATCAGTAGACCAATGGACTGTCCTAGAAGATTATTAGTGATTGTTGGTGTTTGTGGTATGGCAACATGCATCTGAAAATGTGTGAACCTAGACCCCTAAATTAAATGCAGTGTTGTAAGCCAATTTAGACAATTATTAATAAAAAGATCAATGAAAGTCTGGGGACATCTGAATAAATTTTAATGCAATGAACTGCATGCTATGTGTCCTCAAAATTCATAGAAATCACAACCCTCAATATGATGATTGGGAAGTGAGTGTCTGGAAGGTGATTAGGTCATGAGGGCAGTCTTCACAGATAGGATTAGTGTCCCTACAAATGGGACCTCAGAGAATTCTCTCTTCCCTTTCCAGCATATGAGGAAACAACTAGAAGACAGCAAAACAGCAATCTGCAACCAGAAGAGAATTCTCACCAGAACCCAACCATGCTGGTATTCATTTCTCAGTCATCTAGCCTCCAGAACTGTGAGAAATATATTTCTGTAGTTATGAGCTATCCAGTCTATGGAATTATGGTTATAGCATCCTGAACTAGTCCTAGTTCAGTTAGTCTTATTGCCTAATATTAACTTCATGGTTTTATACTATGGGTATCAATTAATATTAGGGAAAACTGGATGAAGAAGCTATGGGAAATCTCTCTTCTATTTTTTTTTCAATTTTCATGTAAATCTAAAATCACTTTAAAATAAAGTTTTAAAAGTCGTGGGAGATCAGGCAAAAACATTTGAAGATCATTGAGTTACACGAGTCACAGCATCCATAAGATAAAGCAAACTTGTGCAGCTCTTCCTGATACCGAGATCTGAGAGAAACTGCTCCCCTGGGCTCTCACACTGGACTGATGTTTCAAGTTCATCAACAACCTCTTGCAGGAAACAGCGACAAGAAGCACTCAGTTTTCTTTCTGTGGATCTGCACTGTGCACTGAGAGGATGCTTACATCCTTCTCAAGTGTGAGTGCTCAATTTATTTTCTTTGTAAAAGGATTTTTTCCCGATTACAAAGCAATATAAGCCTCATAGAAATTTTAGTAAGAAGAGGTAACTACAAAGAAGAAAATAGAAATGCCTGAAATTACACACTACGATGAGTGTGTTGGGCTATTTTTTCCTAGTCTTTTTATATGCATGAGTTGTGAGGGATTTTCTTTTAATGAAAATATGAATCATTCCATTGTAAATGTATTTTTCTTTATTGCTCCCCCTCTTCACATCATGATGTTTTCCTCTAACACCATTTAAACATATTTTTGTATGGAGAGATAAAAATTGATGTGACCAACTGCCTTTATTACTGAACCATGTGCTCATCAACCTGACAATGGCAGAGGTTCTGGCTCTGCCAGACTCTACACATAGGTAGACACTTAAACAAGGTCAGATGCACCAACACACATCAGTAGCTAATGCAAAGAAGATTGCATTTTTGCTTTACCAAAACATAAGCAGGCCTCAGAATATTGCTATTCTTGGTGCATGATAGCAGTGTGAAATCTCCATCTCCCTCTACTCCAATTTAGAAAAGTTTTAGCATGTATATTTTTTCAAATTTGATTTATTTGCTAATCATTTACAAATTTAAAATATAATTTTATTAAATTTATTTATACACCTTATTTTTATGTATATAATACAGTTTTAGCTCACAAATAAAATTATATATTAATATAACAATTATGGATGTTCCATAGTATCCTCCAAAGAATGTATTTTTTATTTCCAATGTATAAATTATGTGCAAAAATTATTTATAAATTATCTATCATTTATTATATTTATTTGTAAATTATATGTATATTATTTATAAGTTATGTATTAATAACATGCAAATTACAAATGTGCAACCTAAATCTGCATAGTGCATATACTTTACACTATAAAGAATATACAAAAAATAGTTAAAAGTGATCAAATAAATGGGTAATGGAAATAGATGTTCTAAAATTTTCTTCCTGCACCCCAGTGTGCACATCCTACTTTGGAGATCACTGAGTGGGAAGCTCTTCAATTTGATTCATTTATTTTATGAGAAAGAGAGGCAGCATGGTGCTTCTCATAACACCTTCATCTAGTTCCTGACCAGGTCCTCAGTCAGGAAGTTCATCTTGAACCCTCTTGGACCCCTCCAGGCACTTCAAATTGACTCCTGCCGAGGACTGCTGACCTCTGTGCCACATGGCTGTTCGTTATGCAGCTTGTGTATTGTCTATTGACTTTAGATTGTTGGAGCCTGTAGGCAAGAGGCGGGCCATTAATCTGTCCAGCACTTAGCCTGCTGTTAGCCTTCATTGTTAGGGGCTACTGTGATTTGTAGACCAAACACTGGCCCCGGAGTCAGAAAACCTGGATTTTAGTCCTTCCTCTGCCCCTTGCTAAGTTGTATGACCTTGGGCAAACCAATTTATCTCTCTGAAGGAAGCCACAGTATGTCACAGGAGGCAGCATGACCTGGCAGAGAAGACAGGCCCTAGAAGAACCCAGACCCTATTCAAATCAGCCTTGTCACTTGGGTGTTATGCAATTTGCGGCAAGTTTATCTTCTCTCAACTTTCTTGTTCTCAATGTTAACTGAGGGATGATGATATCTGTCTTACAGCATTGTGAAATGCTATGTCAGATACTAGTTAACGTTTGTTGAATCTGTCTCACTGAAAGGTAAGCAGAAATACTGAATGTCACTCTCTTCCAAAATCATGTTTCCTTCCTCTCCTCCTCACTCCACAGTGAACAAACATAATAATACAAGCAAGGGGGCTTGTCCAATGCCACCTCGTGATTTCTATCTCTTTCATATAGTCAGCTGACCTAGATTCTTATTTGAGTGCTACCACTATCTCCAGGAAAATTTCCTTCAAGCACCCCCTTGCTTATAATAATAGGAGAGAATAAGAGGAGAGGAGAAGGAAGGAGTCAAGACACTAAACTAAGGTCCACAGGTCAGATAAATATGTTTGGCTATTCAGAAAGAATTTGGGTAATGACATTCATGATAATGGCTCACATATTAAGAACTAGCTATTATTCTAAACAATTTATCAATATTAAAATACTTAATCCTAGCAACAACTTTATAATCCCCATTTTATAGTTCAGGAAACTAGGGCTCAGAAAACTCCAAGGTTGTCCAAGGTTATACAAAGGTAGAGCTAAGATTCCAAGCTAGGTAGTCTATTTAGGGTAGTGGTTCTCCAACTTGAGAATGCATCAGAATCACCTTGTAAAGACACAGATGACTGTGTCTCACCTCCAAAATTTCTGGTTTAGTAGGTCTGGGAGAGGGACCAAAAACATGCATTTTTAAAAGTTCCCAGGTGGTGTTTATACCATTGGTAGAAGAGTCACAACTACCCAGGTCATATTCCTATGAGATCTTTTATTGATTCCCCCATAACTTTCAAGATAAAGCACAGATACCTCCTTAAAACATGTGAACATGAACATGACCTGGACTTACTTAACTTTCTAATCTCAGGTGCTTTCTAGTACCCTCCAGTGACCCATGTCCATCCTCCAGTGTTATTTCCCATTTCAAAATGCATCATAATCTCTCTGTTTTCTGTCTGTATTTGCTGATCCTCCTTTTCTATCATGCCTGAGTCCTCACATACTCTTGCCAGTATCTTGTGCTTCAAGATTAGATGCCCAGCACAAACATTACTTCCTTTTCAATAACTTCCTTCCAGAATCTTACTTCCTAATCCCATGCCATGCTGGAGTTAGGGGCTTCCTGAGAGTTTCCATTTCTTTAACCTTCTCTCTTCATAGCCCTACTTTCTCTAAACCATAATTTTCTATATGCTGGTTTCCCTCATAACCAAGAGCGACTTGTTTTATTCAGAATTCCCAGTGGCTGACATATGATGATGCTTGGTGAATGAATGTATAAAGTTGATGGTTGAGATATCTCAATAATTCAAATAAAATATTAAAAACTTCTTGGTAAAAAATATGTAATCCAGAAAACAAAACTGCCTCTTGTGCTACCCCAGTCCCACAGAATTTATAACCATTAGTCTTTATCCCATTGCATGTATTTCTTTCCCCTTTCCTATCCCTTCCACAACCACTCTACAGTACTAGAGACACACTGATAGTGGTCCTCAGGCTAGTTATTCTGTCTTTGTCTCTGTTTACCTCTAAATTGCCATTAAAGCTGCCCATTTTATTATGAGAACAGAACCTTAAACAGGCACCCCTGTCTCTGATGATACTGCATGACTTAGCCAACTCCAGTTTGCAGGAGCATAGTATTCAATGGGCTCCTTTTCCCTTAAAAGTTAGGAAGATCAGGAATGAAAGAAAAGGGCTAAGGGCTTATCTTGGCTCATAAGTACTTCAAATCTGTTTCTAGACTATGCTTTATTCCCTTTAGGGGAGTCTTGCCAGCCCTCTTAGAACAGTATTACAGGATCTTCTCTCATGACATATTAATCTCTCATAGTTTCTGTTTCTGACATGAAAGCAGATAGTGAACATGAAAGCAGAATAGCGGTTGCTCTGCTAAGATCCAAAAAACATAAGATGCTTAATATTTGTAACTTGCTTCTCCCAATGACTGATCTTGTTTCATCAAAAGAGTTGTAAAGTACCCAAAGCAAACTAAAGGGGGAGCTGAGTTGTACTCTATAAACTAAGTATGCGAGAGGGCTAACCACCTCTGGTGGAATTTTAAATAGAAAGAAATACTTAACAAACAAACAACAATCACAACAAACAACAAAAACCCCGGGGAGAAAGAAGATAGTTTCCAAAATTATCACATTATAATGTTCAAAATGTCCAGTTTTCAACAGAAAGTTATGAGACCCACAAAAAAATGCATACTCAGGAAAAGAAAATAAGTAACAGATACTGTCCCTGAGGAAACTCAGATATTCAGATAGTGAACATTTAAACAAAGCTTAACTCAGTAATTTAAAATATGTTCAAAGAGTTAACAGAAACTGTGTCTAAAGAAAGGAAACTATGCAAATGATGTCTGAATAGAGAATATCAATAAAGAATTTTTAACAACCAAATTTTAAAGCTAAAAATTAAAATAACTGAATAATAATTAATAATTAATTATTTTAATAATTAAAGTAACTGAACTGAAAATTTCACTACAAAAGTTCAACATTTGAAAATGCTGAAGCATCAATAAACTTGAAGATACTGATATCCAATATGAGAAAAAGAATGATCAAAGCCTCAGAGACCTGTGGGACACCAATATACCAAAATACTTCTAGTGGGAATTTCAGAAAGAGTGGAGAGAGAAAAAGAATATTTATACAAATAGCTGAAAATTTCCCAGATCTGATGAAAAGTATTAATCTACATATCTAAAAACTCACCTAATTTCAAGTAGTTTAGACTCAAAAAGATCCACACCTAAGCACATCACAAGTAAATGCTTAAAAAGTAATCTTGAAAGGTAATCTTGAGAGAATTTTGAAGGTAATCTTGAGAGAATAATCTTGAAAAGTAATCTTGAAAGGTAATCTTGAGAGAATTTTGAAAGTGGTCCCATAAAAGGAATTCTTAATAAGATAAACAGTTGGTTTCTCATCAGAAACTACAGAGGCAAAGAAAGCAGTAGCATAGACATATTCAAACTGCTAAGAGACAAAAGTTGTCAACCAGCAATTCTATATCCTACAAAGATATCCTTTAAAATGGAGAAAAAAATACGTTCCAAAATAATCAGAAAGTAAGTTTGCTGCTAGGATTATCTTCCCTACAAGCAACGTCAAAGGAAGTCCTTCAGGCTGAAATGAAGGACACTAGAGAGTAATGCAAATCTATATGAAGAAGTAAGAAGGGAGAAAACATAAGACCATGAGGGCCAGAGGGCTCCATAGAAGAGAAAGGCACAATGTGGAACACTTCCAACAGACAAATGTCACCATTTGGGGGAACACAGGCCTTGGTCAATGACTGTCATTATTCTGAAAACATCCTCACAGACAACACTGTATCTGAGAAGGAACATCTTTTATGGAGAAGTCTAGGGACAAACTTCTTCAGAAGTGGTGTTGAGAACCTTGAAGATTTCTGTTTATTCCAAATCCCCTCCATTAGCTCTGCAGCACAGATACCTCTATCAGTACTGTAACTTGCTACCTGGAAAACAACTCCTGTCTGGTGAGAGGAAAGAAGGGGATGAGAAAAAGAAACCCAACTGACTGGGAGAAAATTTTCGCCCTTCAGACAAGTGACAAGGGTCTGATAACAAAGATTCACAAAGAGCTCCTACCGCTCAACAAAAACAAAGCAAAAAACCCACTCAAAAAATGGGGAGAAAAAGACACTTCACCAAAGAGGAGATACAAATGGCTAATAGGTATATGAAAAAAATGCTCCACATCACTAATAATCAGGGAAATGCAAATTAAAACCACACTGAGATACCATCTTATACCAGTAAGAATGGCCCATATAAATAAAACAGACAACAACTGTTGGCATGAATGTGGAGAAAAAGGAACTCTCTTACAGTGCTGGTGAGAGTGCAAACTGGTCCAGCCACTATGGAAGACTGTATGGAGGACCCTCAAACAATTGAAAGTGGACTTACCATTTGACCTGGCAATCCCACTACTAGGAATCTACCCAGAGGTCATGAAAACATTAATTCAAAAGGACACATGTATGCGCATGTTCATTGCAGCTCTGTTTACAATTGCCAAGAATTGGAAACAAACCAAATGCCCCCAAACAGATGATTGGCTAAAAAAATGTGGTACATATACATGATGGAATACTACGCATCCATCAAGGAGGACAAACACATGTCACTCACAGCAACCTGAATGGAACTAGAAAGACTCATATTAGCAGAAATAAGTCAAAAAGAAAAATAGAAGTACAGGATGGTCTCACTTATATGATGGATATAGGGAAAAACAAACAAACAAATAAAAAAGAATGAAAACAACCAATGGGACTGAACCATGGAGAGAGAGAGGAGGAGGACGAAGAAAGTGGGGGAGGTAAAGAGCACAAAAGATCAGGATGGTTATAACAAATGTTAGTGAAGTGGGAAAGCCCCGGGGTACACAATAATGGACTAATGTAATATAAATATAAATGCACATATATATGCAAATTAAAAAAAATTTAAATTAAATTTTAAAAAAAAGAGGGAAAAAAAGGGACAGGGTTATTAGGGAATGGAGAAAGAAAAAAGAGAGCCATCTGCATAGTGCCAGGCAGGCAGGAGAGCTGCTTCTCCCCAGCGTAGATAGAAATTGTACTGATTCCTTTTCTTTCTTTCTTTTTTTTTTTATATATGTGTTTTACATCTATGTATTCCCTGAGGACCAAACGCCACCTTCCTTCCTCCCTTACCACTCCCTCCCTCCCATCTCCATCCCTCCTAACCCCCCACATACTCATCCCTTTTATGGAAATTTCATGTATATGTCTATGGCCTAAATTGTCAACCGGAATAAACTTTATAATCATAAAAAATAAATAAATAATAAAAAAATATATAGCAGGATGGGGTGGAGATTGTGGCTGAGAGCTTGCCCCTTCTACCTGAAGGGAGTGGAGAGGGAAGTGCTCTAGCCTTGTCCTGGCTCTGACCTTGATAGCTGTATAACCTTGAGTGAGTTAGTCTGACCTATACTGTCTTCACCAGACTTCCCTTGCCCTCTATATGTAAACAGCTCACAATCCCATATACTAATACTAAACCTCCCCACTGAGCTAGAGCTATTGTCCTAGCTGGAACCATGGTCCCCTTCAGAGAATGGGTACAGAAAGAAACATGCCTTAATTCTACACATCTGTCCATAAAAATGTTCCCTGCAGCCTGACTACATGGTATTTTTTAAGTGCCACCACTTCAAAACTGTGCAACCCAGACAAATGAGCCCGAGTCCCAGTTCCCTGATGTATGAAATGGGTAATCATGCCCACCTGTCACATAAGTGTTTAGCACTGTTCCTGGAACATATTTAGTGCTCTATGTGTGCTTTTAAAAGTAAATTATGAGCAATGGTTGGGTTTGATTCTTGGGTCAACAGAAGATTGAACCTAAACCAAAACGAAAGCCAATGCACACTTTGGAAACATGGACTAAAGCCTTCAGCCCTCCAGTCTCAACTACTTGGGGTCCCGCCCCAATATTGCAAAGACACATGTGCCACCTGGTAATTCATAAACACTTTACCACATTGCCATGGTAAAGCAGAGACTGGCACTGTCCAACTGGAGAGAGGTGCCATCTTTTTGGGGGGATTTCTGGGGCCTCACTCTCATTTATCCCAATGATGCCTGAAACGCCCCCCATGTCTTCTAAGGAGACTCAGCTGAGAAGTATTTACCCTTTCAGCTCTCATTCCAGCTCCGTGACCTCCATCCTGGGAAGTTTTTGCCTCCTCAGATCGTGTTAATATGCAAGTATGCCGGTTATGCCCCAGGCGCTTACTAACTTACTAACTAACTCCCAGCTGGCAGTTAATTTCTTAGCAGTCCTTGACAGAGTGAGGCACAGGATGAGGATGTGAACTAAAGGGCTGACTGGTAGCAGGAAGAAGGTGGGGGGCTGGGAGCCAGAACCTTGGCCCCAACCTCACTGCATGTAGCCTCCTTGTCCTTCCCTCAAGCCTGTCTAAAGTTCCAGACAGAAAGTAAATCTAGTGTCTGAGAGGTCCATGATTGGGTCATCAAATCATACCAATTTGGCCAGAGGAGGTTGGTCTATAATATGGGACATTTTTCAAAGAGAAAGTTTTATGACCGCCCAGCAGGCACAGTAGCCAGGACCTAAGAGCCAGCCAAGGGCTGCCAAGTCCCAGACTTGCCAGATCAACTTTAATGACAAGATAAGAACCATTTATAATGAGTGCATTGGTCTGTAAATGGGCGTCCTAACATCCCCAGCCAACAGTTTGTTCCTACAGCTGTGTGGGGCATGTACCCACAGTGCTTTCTCCATGTTTAATAGGCGCTCCAAGAAAACCCCAGCTTTGTGAAACCCAGGCTCCTGAAGACACTCTGAAATGCTGAGATGGCACCATCTACAGCAATGACTGGACTTTGCCAGCTCATCGAGAAGAAGCGCTGATGAGAAGGAGCAAGCCCAGCCTTCACAAGAATGGGCCACTAAAACCCCAAGACAGGTCCCATCCCCAGGCTTCCTTATCTTCTAAGAATACAATGTCCCCAAATGTGAGATGGACATGCTCTTTTTTGGTGGGAGTAGGAAGTAGTTATAAGTCAGAGATGCAACTTGCCGAAGCAAGCAGGAAGGAACAACAGCGAAGCCCTCCCACCACCACTACTCCCTAACACCGCTGGGAATAGACACCCACTTCTGTATCCTCCCAAAGAAAGTGAATGGACAGCAAGGATCTTGTATGCCTCCTCCTGCCATGGGACACACACTCACACACACACTCCACACACAACTTCTTTGCTGAGTTCCAAGGCAGGAAACTGGAGATTCAAAAAGAGAAGCCTAAGGAGCCATTTCATTTCATTTCATTTCGTTTCGTTTCGTTTCGTTTCATTTCGTTTCATTTCATTCTCAGGGGGCTTCCCGTCATCATGCAAAAGCACAGTCCTGAGCACTACAGACCAGAGTTGCTCTTGTGGAGTCTTATTTCCTCCCAGATATTAGCAGAGAACTTCCAGGGCGCAGAGCAGGAGAACCATCCCCTGGTGGGGGAAACGGTTGCGGCGCCAGAGAGCAACCCTTGAGAGGGATGTGACCTGTGTTTTGGTGACATGGACAAATCAGAGGTATGTGCAAAAAAAAAAAATGAAAAATCACAGGAAAAGATTCACCAGGTTCACTTGAATGAGATCGGAAGAGGCTGCTACACAGAAAGAGTCCTTCCTCCTTCCATCTTATTTCAACACTATTTTCTTTGTCCTCTGGACTGGGAGGCAAATTTGGAGTTTGTGAAGATGCGCATGAAGGCACAGACGTGCCTTCCAACCCAAACCAAACCCTGAACCAAGCACTAACAAGACATGGGGATCCTGGCACTGTTTCCTCAGCACCCTGGACATGTGAGGTGACAAGGAGTTTGGGGTCCTCCTGGGGAAGACAAAGTTTAAGGCAAAAATAAGCACGGTGGCATGGGGGGTGCTGGGGATGGCAGTGAGGCCTGAAGAACAGAGGATGCAGGGCTGGGAGCAGCAAGAGGTGAAGAAATGCCAAAATAAAATCTCAAACAGATTGTACTTGTCAGATACTTCAGGTTATTGGCAGGAGAGGGTTCACTGCCTTTCCCTTTGGGGGTGGGGAGAAGAAATTCACCCCTGTGAATTTTGTGCTGTATCTTCCAGCACCAGTCTGCCTAGTGGCCTCATCTTGAGGGAATAAATCTCTTGGTCTTCAAAGATCTGTATGGGTCCTAGGAAACCTGATGAGGTTCTTTCCCACATGATCCATAAGCCAAGGCAGCTGTGCCTGAAGTCGTGTGGGTAAAGCCAGAAGCGCTGTGCCTGGCTCTGCCTTGTCTGGGAGAGGAACATTCCAGAGGGAGCCCCCTCCTAGTCCCTATGAGGCCTCCCGCTTCCACCCTGTTTCCTCAGCCCCAGAGTGGAGAGCCCTCTCAAATATGTTGTGTTGAAGGTTGCGAATAAATCCTGGGTGTGCTTTTTTTCCAAACTCCATCCAGGGTGGCCTTCCCACCAGTAACTCATTGTCCCCAGCCCCACAGGCAATGACCTAGACCTGACCTCCAAGGCAGAGCCTGACTGGTTTCTGGAAAAGTGTTAGCACTGGGAAGGCATGGGAGTTGTGGGGGCTGGGGGTGGGGGGGTCGGGTCTCCCCAGAGCCCAGCAAGCCAAGTGCAGGGAAACTCCTTGCCCTGGGGGCCAGCAGGAGTTAAAATTCAGACTTAGTCCTCCTAGTCCACACCTGCGGAGCCACAGAGGCCTGATCAGCCCTCAAAGGCTGGCAGACAGGGGCCTCATTCACAATTCACTGCATTTCAGGGGGCATTGCCCGTCGCAGGCAGCTCTGCCATGGGCCTCCTTCTAAAGAGTTGCTGCTGCTCCCAGGCAGGCCACTCTAATCTCCCAGATAGGCTTCAACCTCCCTCCCTCAGCACATTTTTTAGGAATGGTGTTTTTCTTCTCTCTCTCTCTCTTTCTCTCTCTCATCATCATCAAAATATATTCACAAAACACCCACATCTCTGTCCACACTATAAATCAGGGTGGGGAACCTCTGGCCCACAGCCCAGATCTGGCCCTCAGCTTGATTCATCTGGCATGTGGGGGATACTGTACTGGCTGCCACAGCTGCAACCCAGAGAATAATGCCTGTCTCCCTCCCCGCCTCCCACCCCCTGGACTGCCTGGGCCAGCCCTTACTAAGGGAGCCTCAAAAATAACCAGACTCAGATGGGGGTGACTTCCGTGACCCCCGCAGTTGCTATTAAACAGGAAACTGAACTCCAGAACCAGGAGGTGATTTTCCTAGTGTGAAAAGTCAATATTTAGTGTCCACTCTCTGCTCATGTCCAGGGCCAGCTCAATGCCTACATTTTCTCCGTTCACCTTGCTCATTCTTCTGTGCTGAGAATGCCTGTTTTCAGCTGCAGTATAGGAAGCAGGGGCTCAGGAACAATTGCTTTGCCCCACAGCTAGGAAGCAGCCCAGCGACGAAGGAACCCCCAGCCCAGCTTCCGTGGGCGCCTCTGTAACCACTCTGCTCCACTGCTGGCTCTGGCTGTTTCAGATTCAGAGCTTTGACTTGTCTGAGTAGTATGTGCAGTAACCATGTGGTAGTTCTGGGGTGACTGCAAATTCGACTCTAGTTACTCAAGTGTGACCACCTCTGCTCTAAAGATTTAGAAAGCAAACAAACAAAAACTCCTGAAGGGTAGCAATAGTGTTTAATAGGTTACTTAGACATTTTTAAAAGCAGTGAAACTCTTCTCAAGTCCAGAGCCCAAAGAAATAGAAGTCATGCTATGAGCATTGATCACCAAGAGTCCCCTTTCCTTTTTGTCTAGATAGGCCATGGCTAATGGGGAGGGGAGGGAGGAAAAAGAGAGGAGGGCAGGTAAGCTGGAATCTAGAGTTTATGCCCCAGTGAAAAACAGCATGTCAGACATGGTGGTGCATGCCTGTAAGCAGCAGCCTAGGAAGCCACGGCTGAGGCCAGGGATCACGGTTTGAGTCCTGCCAGGGGCACATAGCGAGACCTAGTTCCAAAAAAATATAGCTGGGTGTGGTGGCATGCGCCTGTAATCCCAGCTACCTGGGAAGCTGAGGCTGGGGATTGCTTGAGTCTGTGGTATCCCGGGCAACGTGAGCCTGCAGTTCCACAGGCAAAAATAGTGAGACCTAGTCTCAAAAAAAAAAAAAAAAGAAAAAGAAAGAGAGAGAGAGAGAAAGAGAGAGAGAGAGAGAGAGAAAGATAGCATGTTTCTGGGCACTCAGGAAAAAAATGTGAATCTAGAAATAACCAGCAATAGAATGGTTAAAAAGACAAAAGGGACCAGGGGGTCAATCAGAATCCCCAGTGTCAGACCATCTGTCTATTAAAAAAACAGACAAGACATGGAAGCTTTTCTCCAATGTGAAATCTGCAAATACCAACGGACCCACAAATACCCTTTGCTGACACTCCAACTGCTTGGATTTAAGAAAATCAGAGGAACTCTAAACCCATCTGAGAAAGAGGAGGCAGCTGCTTGGTGACATGGCCCAGAACCCCCACCCCCACAGCCCTCCTTCCTGCTTCTTAAAGACTCCAGTGACCAGAGATATAGAATGAAAGAAAAGATTGGCTGGGCCCCTAACCCCACCAACAGGGTGGTCCCTGAATCCGACAGCTGGTATAACAGACCTAGCGGTGCGATACTCCAAATGAGTACATCTCGTCCTCCCAAGATCCTTGGGAATGGAAGCCTTGCTATGCTCATTACTGAGAAGGCCCTGGTGCTCTCCAACCCGATTTTATCTCTTCATCCTCTTGCTAAACATTTGCTGTCTGGCAGGCACAGCTGCAGGCTCCTTAAAGTCTAGGTCCAAGATCCCTGGGGACCCCACCAAAAGGAGTTAAGGTGGAAAGTATTGACCTGAAGGGCATCGTGTTTGAGTCCTAGAAGCAAGTGGGCCCTCCGGGCTGCTCACAGAAAATTCGCACCTTTATTATCAGTGCCTCCTTGCATCTTGCCCTACGTGGCACTCCAGAAGTCAATAACTTGGAGGAGTTTGTTTCTACCCAAAGAGAAGCGTATCAAAACCTTAAGAGTCTAAGGAAGTAAATCAAAATAGCAGTGTATCTAGCAGCCTGGTGACCTATTTCCTGAATTGGATGTTGGAAGCGCCTTCCCACAGAACAGCCAATTGTGATGTGTTAGTATTTTCATGCAGTGCAGCCCTCTGGCATGGAGGCGCTGCCCCATTCCTTCCCAAGGAAATTCCACTGCAGGCAATGTTATGATTAGTGGACTAATAACACTTGTCGTTGGAACACTCCAGACAAAGCTGCAGTGTGGACTGGCCTCCAAGTCCCTTAATCACCTATTTCATCATCTCGACACTGGAGCCCTGGCAATGGGGATGGGCTTGTGGATCCCAATAATTAACCAAAGGGACAGCTGCTTGTTTGCACGGGGCTCTCCCTTCCCTCCATTCATAATCCCAAACAGATCTGCGGTGTGCGCTGGTGTGAGTACCATGCCCAATATCGGATGGCAGCTAGAAAAAAAAAGATGCTGCAGGCAGATTCTGAGGCAAGTCACCTGTCCAGTCACTCCTGACATTCATGCATACATTTTCCTGTGATTGGGTTGCTGGGGTTCTAGGCAGGGGCCAAGGGAGAGTCTGGGAAATGTGTGTGTGTGTGCGCACACATGAGGGCAGGTGCATGCACTAATGTGCCCACCATCTGATTGAGAACACTGCTGATTGCCAATGCTCTCATCATGAGTTCCTTTACCTTCACTCTGACATTGCACAGGGCTAGGGGTGGTGGAAGCTGATCACACCAAGGCCCCTGAAGAAGTCAATTTGGTCTACGGAAAATGAGATGGGAACTGACATTCGACTCTACTTCTTCAAGTTGGTTCCCTTTTGATTGGGCTTCAAACTAAATCAGTTCATTATCTGAAGGTAAATGCTTATAGTCCTTGCATGAGCTGATTTAGAAATGACAATATCTAAAAAGGGAATGTGGTAACATAGATGAGTAGGGGAGAGAAAGGCTGATACAACTACAGAGGGAGGAAAAGAATCTTCAGGGACTTACTGGTTTCTCAGAACTGCTGGCTATCCTCACACCAGTGGACCTGACCTCCTTTCTAACTCTGAGAGCCATCAGGGTTTCTTGGCCATGCTTTTGAGGGAAAAAATGAAAATACAAAGAGAAAACCAAGTTGTAAGGAGGGGGTAGGAGAGAGGGGACAAGTAGTGAGAGCAAGCTAGAGAGGGTGAGAAAAAGAAAAATAGAAAAAGCAAAGGTCAATTATTGTTGGAAGGTAGAGGGCTATCGGCAGTGTTTGCAGGCCCTTAGCTGAAGCTCCAGAGCGATGGGGTGCCTGGAAGGGACTCCAGAGAGAAGAACTTTGCCAGTGCACGGTATTTCGTGATCTGAAACACATGAGCGGTTCTCTAGAAAACAAGACACAAGGCAGACGATCCTTGGTAATTTTCTTCCCACAGAGGTTGGACTCGTTCTCCAAAGTTCTTGATATAACTACACTGCTCATGGGGTTTTCAGGACAAGATGGCTGCCCCCAAGCAAACTGGGCAAATCCCATGTATCCAGTCCCTCTGGGCCCAGGTACCAAGAGAGAAAGGCGTCTGCTCTTTTCTCCACCCTCCCTGAGAAGTACAAACTGTCCGGGTGAGCAGACAGCTCACGGAGCAGAGGCTCAAACATTCTCTGGGAAAGTCCCACCCCAATCCCTTTCCCACTGACCTTTCCAAAATTCATTTGGCTTTGTTTTGGGCTCCACAAGTGATGAGAGTTAGCTTCCAGGGGAGCTAGAGATGAGGCATTCCCAATGTGGGATTTAGAGCTCTGTTAATTTCCACCGAAGTGCCAGAGTATAGTTTGGGGGCTGTTTCTCTCTCATATTTAGACAATGACGCAAAACCTGTTGATTTGTTTAGACACAATTGTCCCTCAGCAGGACAGATGGTATTCAACAGAATGGAATAATTAGGAGATTTAAAAGAAATAATTATGTGGGAAAATATGTTTGGAGTCAAACATGCCTGGTAATCTATAGGAAAATTCATGTTTAAAATGTGCATAAAAAGTGTCATTGTAGATTCTGTTGCCCTGTTATCCTGAGGTAACACAAGTCTTTATCGACCAGAGATGTTTCATATCATGCTGTTAAAGACAAACACGATTTTTTAAGAATCGTGGGAACAGTGACATGAAACGTTCAGTTTATTTTCATCTCTTCCTGGGGAAACTGAAGTTCCTGGTGAAACAACTTTATGAGGCAATGGATTAATTACACTAAATGGTTTTTAAAAAATAACACAGCAGGGGTGGGAGTAGAGGAGGGGAGTTATCTTATTCAATTGGTTTCTGTTTGACTTTGAGTTGCCTTTGACTTTTCAGGGTCCAACAGATGGGACTCTCTTCTGCAAAAATATAGACTTTTTTAAGTGAAAGCTTCATTTGTAACTCTTTTTCCTAGGCACACATCGCTGCTCTAACCACACCAGTGAGGATGAAAGGCCTGAGTCAGCTGACTCTGGGAGCAAACAGGAGGCCCAAATGCAGGGAGGAAGCCAATTAACTGCAGCTACCATTCTTGGAGATATGGTTGCTTCTTGCCTTCCCCATGGCAAGTGCCAGCAAGCTCTTTCACTTTTGTTATCTGACAAAGGGCATGCAGTGCGATTTTGGCCCCGCACCCTGATGGGGTACTCAAGGCAGAATGATAGTGTGCAATAAAATCTGCCTGATTCAAAAGGTCTGGGATCAGGGGAAAGAGTGGACTTGGAATGAAGTGGATTGGGGATTATTTAAGTGAGGCATCTAGTTTTGATATCAAATATTTATTCTAACTTTAAAAATCTATCATTTCTTTGATCAAAGGTGAACACAAACACACACCCTAGAATTCAGTAATTCTACTCATAGTGTTAGCACACAGACTAAGACCCCCAAACTTGCATGCCCTAAAAGGGTTCAGCTATCCATGCACAGAAAGCATACTCTTAATGTAAAAGAACTTAGGTGGGATTGGTATATATAGAGAAAGGAGAATGGATAATAGCTTCCCAATAAAATACCAAACGTTACCCATCCCCTCATGGGTGAATATCCAGCCAAATAGGCATGGCCCCAAGCAGGGCATCTGAGACCTGGAAGCTTGCTCCAAGTCTAAGCCACCTTCTGGTGAGGAACCACAGGAAAGGGGTTCTAAGGCAGGTCCAAGAAAGCTGGGACAAAAGGAGATACAACATCAAGGTAATGGCTACTATTATATCTGCCAAGGACTAGGAACAGCCTCTCCATGTGTCTCTCACCCACGTGTCTTCTGAGTGTCCCTACATATCTCTCTTTCACACGTCTCCTTTAAGGGACCTGGCGACTTGGAGTTCAAAACCAAAAAGTAAGATACCCCTTCTTCTCCACGTGTCTCTCTCGAGTCCAGCTATCTTCCGTGTTCTATATCTTCAACTGACCGCTCAGCTCCAGCCCTCAGTAGATGGGGCATAGAATATGGTGCCTCCCCTTTTAAAGAGATGTCTCGGTTACACTACATACAGATAACAGAAATGTATGCACAAATACTCCAAAATACATGTACCAAAATATTTGTAATAGAATTATTAATAATAGACAATACTGAAAATAGCACAAAGGTCCATCAAGAGTAGCGCAGACAAATTGTGATAAAGTAATTCAGTGGAACACTACACAGCAATGAAAATGAATGGTCTACAGCTACAAGCAAATGGACAGATAGACATATCTCACAAGTAAGATGTTAAGCAAAATATTTCAGGCACAAAAGTATTCATCCTGTATGATTTCATTTATATGAAGTTTAAGTGAAGGCAAAGCTTATTTTTGCTGCTAGAGATGCAGTGCTTAGCTTTAACAGGAAAGTGGCTGAACAGGGAGATGAGCAGTGTAGTAGGTTGAATGGCACTCCCCCAAAAGATATGTCCATGTCCTGAACCTGTGAATGCAACGTTTTTGGGAAAAGGGGCATTGCAGGTGAGATTAAGTAAAGGATCTCCAAATGGAATTATCTTGAGTTATTTGGGTAGGGCCTAAATCCTTATGAGAAACAGAAGAGGAGAAAATGCAGTAGAGATATGAGAATGAGACAAGTGCGGAGAAGGGGATATAGATTTAGAGTGATGAAGTCACAAGCCAAGGACTGTTTGGAGCTACAAGTTAGAAAAGGCAAGAAGAGATTCCCACCTCAAGTTCCAAGGAGGAGCATGACCTTATTGACATCTTAATTTTGAACTGTTGTTCTCCCGAAGAATAGAGGGAATAAATTTCTGTTCTAAGTTGATAGATTGGTATTAGTTTGACACAACAGTGCTAAGAAACTGATAAAGGGACGATGCTCTGTTTCTCAATCTGGGTACTGATTCTATGAGTATGTTTACCAAACTGTACATTAATAATCTGTGTACTTTTTAACATTATTATCATAATTCAATAAAAATGTATTTTAATTTAACAAATGGCAGAGCGAATCCCTGTGCACTGTTAGTGAATGTAAATTGGTGCAGCCACTATGGAAAAAAGTATGGCGGTTCCTCAAGAAGTTAGAAAAAGAACTACTACATAATCCAGCAATTTCAGTTCTGGAATCACTAACTCAGAGAGATATCTTCACATCCATGCTCATTATGGCATTATTAATAATACGGAGACATGGAAACTACCTAAATGTCCATCAATGGATGAATGGATAAGGAAAAAGTGGTATCTCCACACAATGGAATATTATTCAACCATGAAGAAGAGAGACATCCTGTCCTTTGCTACAACATGGATGGACCTGGAGGGCTTTAAGATAAATTAAATAAATTAGATAAAACAAACACTGTATGATCTCACTTCTATATGGGATCTTTTTAAAAACTCAAAAACAGAGAGTAGATTGGGGGTTGCAAGAGGCAGGGTGGAGAGGTAAGCAAAGGGAGCAAGGTGGTTAAGAGGTATAAGTTTTCATTTATAATATTACTAAGTCCTGGAGGTATAATGTACAGAATGGTAACTATTATTAATACCATATTATATATTTAAAAATTGCTAAGTAAGTAGATCTCAAAAATTTTCAAGAAAAAATTATTATAACTATGTGAGGTAGTGCACATTAACTAGACTTTTCATGAGGATCATTTCACAGTGTATACATATATCAAGTCATATAATACATTATATGTCATTTATGTTTCAATAAAACTGGAAATGTTTATTTAAAATGTATGATTCTATAAATCAAGTTTCCAATTATCCACCATTTTGAGTAGGCACTGGCTTTATGAGGTCTCACTGTCCTTTTGAAATAGTGTAATACCCACAGAAAGGGGAAGGTCCAGGTTCCTTACCTCACCTATTGAAGGGTGGAGCTGAGCATTGAGAAGCTAGAAAAGACCAATAGAGGAGATCGAAGGGGGAATATATGAAGAGTTGGAGTAAGCATGTAGAGGAGAGACATATGAAGAAAAAGCTGCACTGTATTTGCTTCTCAGGCTTGGACTTATACCAGAGACTTGGGTGACAGAAAAGGAAACACTTGAAAGAAATATGGATGAGAGACCTGTGGAGAGACTGACAACGGCAGCCTTTATCTTGACTTGTATTTTCATTTTGCTCTTTTCCTTCCAGACTTGCCGGTCCTTCCTGCCTCTTTTTTATGGGTCCCACCAGAAGGTGCCTTAGTATTGGAGCAGGCTTTTGGGCCTCACTGTTCCCACTTTGGGCCAAACCTTTCTGACCAGGCATTTCCACAAGAGTGGATGGGTAACTTTGAATGTTTCATGGGAAAACTTAAACTATATTCTTTCTCTTCTGTTTTCTCTATTGTGGAGTAATTGTATTAAAGTTATTTTCTATTGATGATCTTATGCACTAAACAATGTTTTGTGTTTATGCAGCAGATTCATTTAGAGCATGCAGGTTTGGGGGGTTTGGGGTACCCCTTATTCTGTCCACTAACAGATCTTTAAGCCAAGCTTCACATTAAGAAGGCCTTTCACCATATGAGAAAAACTATGACCCTAACAAATATGCTTTCATGATCTTCCCCTCCACTGCACTATGGAGGGGAACTTCAGGAGACAGAATGTCAGAAGCAATGAAGGGACATCCATTTTTTCATATATTCTTTTTTGTTCCAGTAGGGAATAGGGTAATTAAAAGTTACCAAATATCCAGGACAGAAACTGCCTGAAAGTTTTGGGTAATGCTGGAGTGAGCAACACCTTACTTTTGCTCCAAATAGATCTGTTGTGAACTCTTTGTGAATGGTGGTAATGCTTAGATGCAAAACTCTGATCCCACCATACATAACAATTTTATGTTCAGTGGGAGAAGCAATACAGCTTATACTTCATGCATTATTAAGAATAAAATTCAAAGATGGCTTCCTCTATTTTGGAGAATAGAACATACTTGGCAGCCTACAGACAATAAACCAGTGGAGGTTTCAGAATTTTTTTCCCAAAAGAATGAGATGCCTCCAAAAGGAACATGTTTTCCATTTCCCACTCCCTCCAACCCTAAGCAGATGAATTTGAACGTGCACTCTCTTCACACTGGCTTCGAAGAAGTCAGCACTTGCCAGAACTGTGGACTCAAGACAAAAGCCAAGTGCAGATGGAAGTGACTGTGGAGAACAGGCCCAAATTCCCTCAACAGGGATTACTGAGGAACAAAGCTGGCAGGGTGGAGATTTCAAACAGCCACAGGTGCAGAGAGGCGTGGGGAGAGAATGGGGCACTGGGGAAGAGCCTTTCCCACCCTCCTGTAAGTCACTTCTCAAGCATGTCAGCTTCAAGGGGGCCACTATGGCCTAAATCCAATGACTAATTTGTTCAGTTAAAGGAGATCTCAGCACTGAAGCTGAGCAGACAGGCCTACATTTCCTCCATGATGGAGTCCACCCTCTCTTTAGCCCAGTGCTGGCACTGAGAACACAGGACTGTGTTCATGTCCAGGGCATGAACTATGAAATAAAAAGGACAACCGTGGTCTTCTTTTAACTTAGAGAAGGGTTCTGTAGTCCTCAGTAGGAGCATGCCAAGTTTTGCAACAGTTTGGGGGCTGACTTGCTTAAGGGACTACATTAGGTTAAATGTGATGACCCCTCTAGGTTCTCTCCTGCAGTGAAATCTTCTGATGGTGGCTTTATTCTGCATCTGATGCCTTTCTCCTTTTAGAATGTAAGCACGAGGACAGCAAGGGCTGGGCCTTCCACAGCTATTGTCACCTCTGAGTTGTTGTCATCTACAGGCAGCTGTCAATGTACAAGAAAGAAAGGAAAAGAGCGTGAGAAAGGAAGGAAGAAGGAAGGAGGGAGGGAGGGGAGGAAGGAAAGAGAAAGAGAGAGAAAGAGAGAGAAAGAAAGAAAGAGAGGGAGAAAGAGAGAGAGAGAAAGAGAAAAGTGAAGTCAGAAGTGAAATGGCACATGTTCTAAATTAGGGCACTATGGGATGTGGCCACAACAGCGACTTCTTCAGTAAAAAGAAAATCTCACTAAAGAATTTGTTTGAGAAGATAAAATGTGAAATTGGGGGCAAAGAGGGGAAAATTCCCACCAAGAATATCTGAAAAGGCAACATTTGTGAAACCAGGTTAAAAACAACAGATTCAAAAGGAAGTCAAGACATTAGGTAGTGTGAAATTCTCAACCTTGACATGAACATATATTGCATGTTTTTTTCCTAATTCAGTTTTGTCTGTGTGGCATTTTAGCCAAATGTTCTAACCGAAAGCCCCTGAGGAAAGACTGAATATGAGACAATAGTTCATAATTCAATTCCATCAGCATTCACTGGATGCTTACTATGTGCTCAACATTTTGTTTGGTGCTTTGGGGATGTGTAGGAAGTAGAAAACACAGCCAATGCCTTTAAGAAGTTTGCCACACTGTTGGGAAAGAGCTCTTCCAAAAGAAGAACAATTCAAACAGTTAAATTTGAAAATACCTAGTAAAGAACCAAGAAAACATACTTCAGTGCAAAGACATAGGGCCAGGCAAGAACTCAAATGCACAAAAGTACTACAGGTTGTAAGGAGAGGGCTACAGGGTAGACAAGTAAGGGGGACTCCTGGCATGGAGGAACTAGGTCTGCCAATGCCATGCTCTGAAACATTGACCAACAATGCCAATAAGAAAAAACTCTAACCACTGGTGCTAATAAGGCTAGGGTACAGTCTCAAAATCAACACAAAACTAAGACTAGCATCTAATCTCAACAGTAAGGCATCAACTGAAAAGGCTAATGATATAAAATTAGTTCTTGCAGAGTGGCTGTGACAAAGGTGTGTTGGTGACTGAGTGTAAACTGAATGTGGAGACCCAATGGTAAAGAATTATCAGTATGTGTGTGGCACTGTTATGGAAACTGACCTGAGTTCTCTGTGCCAGAAAGGTATGTTCTGGATCACAATTGAGGAGACAACCCAGGTGTTGTCCTTTTCCCCTCCCTCTCTTATGATTCTCTAAGGAATAGTAGTTCCTTTAAAAGCCATACCAATGGCTTACTACCCCACTTACTACCACAGTGGCCATGGAAATTTATTTCATGTCTCTATTTCATGTCTTTATTTCATGTCTCTGAGTCTCATTTTCCTAAGATGAGAATTACAATGCCTATCTCCTGGCTGAAGATGAGGATTCAACGAATCAATACATGTGGCGTGCTACCATTCAGCAAGCCCTGTTGGCAGGAGTTCAGTAAAAGTATGCTCTTGATGTTGTTGTTTGTAATAAGTTTCTGATAGCCACTAAAGGCAGATAAATTAACAGTTAAGATCTGATAATTGTGATCCGATAAATTAGTGTCTATCCTGGGTACTGCTTTTTTTTTTTTTTAAAGTTTTGTATTAAATTATTTATTTATTTATACATTTTTACCTTGAAAAATAAATTATTTATGAAACAAAGGTCGCTTGGCCACTTTAATTTCAACTTGATTTCTATAACCACCTGTATTAAAAATTGTAGAGTACCTATTAGATATTATTTATAAAATGTGTCTGAAAAACAGTATAGTTTCTGCACAGAAATTTTTTAAGGAAATTTTAAATTTTTAATTTTTAAGGAATTTAAAATCCAAGGAAGTCATGCGGTCTACACAATCTAA
>PVHY01002566.1:7581-22459 GCA_004024945.1 Uropsilus gracilis
GCTTCAGATACTCTGTGTGTGTGTGTGTGGGGGAGGGGGCGTGTGTATTGGCTGAACTTGGGAGCATTTGTCTTATTTACTTACAGAGGAGTCAAAAACCAAATGGAAAAGCCTGGGATGAAAGGTTGTAGAAAGCATGTGCAAGTATACACACCCTGGGCAGATTGGAAGGTGGCACTTCTTTGGATTAGCTGTCTCTGGGAGGTCATGTTCATAGGAGGGGTGGTGTGGAGTGCAGGTTCCTGCCGATGCTTGCCCTCATTCAACTCACTTGTGGAGTCAAGTCTGCATTCTTTTAGGGAGAACAATTTAAGTTATTAGATGAAGTAGCATTTAAGAAATAAGGAAAATAAAATCAAACACCTCATTAGTGATCAGATTCAAGATAGCAGAGCATAGAATCTGGTCTGTAGAAGTTGCTCATGAAGTATTTGTTGAATGGGTGATCTGTGTTCTCTGTTTTTTTGTAATCCAAATAAAAGCTTGAAATATTTTGGTTGCAATTCCAGGGTTTGCTTCCAGTGAGTAGGCTGAGAAACAGTCAAGCTACAAATATGATTTCTTGGTACTGGTGCCTGGTAGTGGCTGTGATGCCCCTGTCCGACAGTCTTGTCACGGTTGAAGGATGAGCTTGTTGGGCAAAGATGTAGGTGACATGGTTTGTGACACAGAGTAGAAGCTGAACTCTGGCTGACTGGATGGTTTCTAGTCCTGCTTGGCAGGGTGGAGCCCTGGAGTCCTGAATCTGGGGTTGTGGGCGTGAACCCCAAGTGAGAACCCCAAGTGAGGAGGTAATGACTTAACGCCTCATTAGCCATTATGGAGCTCCTGATGTGTACAAAAGACTGAATTAAGATTCATGGGGCTTCTTTGGTGCCCAGAGACTTATTGCATAGCTTCTCCTTCTGGAATGTGAACTCCAAAAGAGTGAGGTGTATGTTCTGTTCATTGTTGTATTCCCAAGGCCCAGGGCAGTGACTGGCACAATGGCAGATGCTCAGTAGATACTTGTTGAGTAAATGAGTGAATGAGTGAATGTCCAAGGCACTGGAGAAGGGGAATTCCCATCTCCTATTGCCAGTGTTTTGAGTGGAGATGCTGCTGCCATGGTGGGCACACACTCCAGAACAGCACACTCACATGCCAGGGGTGCCAGAGAGGTAAGCGTACCAGGCCAGCTGTCTTCATCCCTCACCCTGGCTAGGAGTCACTCAAATGAGCTCTCATGTGGGTAAAAGTCTCCTTGGGGAGTGGAGCTGGAGAAGTTGGGATGCCATGGTTTGTCTGGGTGGAAACTTTGCAGAGCTCCAGGGACCAGCTCACCAAAGTCCCCAGGTTTGGATGGGAGCAGGGAGATGTGCTGGTGGGCACAAATGTTCTTATCTGATCCAAGATTGGAATCTGAGGAGCAGTTTGTGGGAATGAAAAGCCACGTAAAGCTTTGGACCCTGAGTGAATCATTCAACATTCTCATGCCTCAGTTTCCTTATCAATGAAATGGGGGTATAGTTGTTGTGAAAACTAAATTAGTATACTCTCCAGGACTGGAGCCACTAGCTAGCCATAGGCAGCTACTAAGCTCTTCAAAAGGTGAATTGGTCCAGATTGAGATATAAACTATCTGAAATATACTCTGAATTTTGAAAACTTTAAATAAAAAACAATATAAAATGCTCATTAATGCTTCAATAATTATTACATGTTAACATGAGAATACTTTGGATCTATTGGACTAAGTAAAATACTATTATTAAAATTCATTTCAGCCAGTTTTGCTTTTTAAGTGTGGCTTCTTGAAAAGATGAAGTCACATGCCGGTATTGTTCTGTTGCATGGACTGTGCTGTGAGCGCTCAGATCAGGCTACTGCTGAAGGTGATTGCTCTACTGTAGAAGCACTTCTGATTGTTTTCTCAAAAGTATCACAGAATCTTTACCTTGTTGCATCTGAAAAGTCAAGTTCAATTGATTTGTTCAGACCCACAAATGCTTCAGTAGAAATAATGTAATTTGTCCAACTGCCACCCCCAGTAAGGCTCACTGGGCCCATCAGACCCACTCACACAACCCTGGAGTATGTTCCCAGAGAGGTGGAGGTTCCTTGAGGCCAGAGACTGGTGTGTGGAGGGGGGCATGATGGAGCTGGGGTGATTATAACTGAGCCAATTTCTCAGGACCTTAAAAACACACTTAGTTGAGCGAGTACAGACAGAGAACAGACAGAGCATCGCAAGAGAACACCCAGCCCCTGGCTTTCGCTGGAGGAATGAGGATGGTGTTCCCTGGCCAGAGAGGCAGCCCTGGCCCTGCCCCTCTGCCTGGGCTTTGGAGCCTTAGCCTGTGCAATGGAGGGTGGCCAAGTCAGGGTGGCTTTCCGGGCAGCTTCCAAAGGCCCAGTTGTCTGGGACCTGCCCTGACAGAGCTGAGCTTTTCCTCTCCGGGGGCAGCACTGAACAGGGCCTCTTTGTTGGCTAGTCACAGGGGTCAACTTTAAAAACTGTGAAGGGATAGGAGCTGGAAGTCTCCCCTCTGTCTGCTGCCACCTCTTTTGACTGACCATGCCTGGCAGTAGGTATGTGAGTGTGGGGAGAAGCAACCTTGTCCAAGGTTATAATGGGAAAGCAAAGAAAGTGAAGAGGCTGATCAGGAAGTAAAGAGCCCCTGAAGCGTAAACAGGCAATTAGTGCTAAGCATATAGAAGAGTAAACACACACGATCTGTGCTAAGTAGATACAGCTGTGTGCTGTAGTATGTACAACAGCATACACTAAATAGGCATCTTCATACAGAAGCACAGAGAAAACACAAGTATGTGCTGCTTGGTTGATGTGAATGTGGGGGCCAGTGGGTCACTGGAAGGAACCTAGCCCTGATTTTCTTTGGGAGCTGTGGTTTAGTGTAGTTAAACCCAGCATTTGTGGCAATTTTATAGAACTACTGCAAATAACAGGACTCAGTGGAGTATTCTTTTGTCTGGCTTATTTCACTCAGATCATGTCTGTGAAATTCATCTGTTGTGACTTTATCATTTCTTTTTTTGGCCTTTTCCCCTGCCGAGTACTATTCCATTAAGTGACTGCACCATTGTTTGTTTTTCTGTTTCCTCTGAGGCATGTTTGGGTTCTTTCCATTTTTAACTTATTGAATAAGTCTGTGTGATCAAGCCAGGTATGGTGGCTTATGCCTGTAAGCTTCAACCTATGAAGCGGCTGGGGCTAGGGATTGCGGTTCAAGTCCTGCTTGGGACAGCGTAGCAAGGCCTAGTCCCAAAAAACAGCTGGTTGTGGTGGCGCATGCCTATAATCCCAGCTACCTGGGAAGCTGAGGCTGGGATTGCGTGAGTCTATGGTACCACGGGCAACGGGAGCCTGCAGTTCCATGGGCAAAAAATAGCAAGACCTAGTCTTTTAAAAAAAAAAAAAAAGTCTGTGTGGTCAGATTTCTGAACCTGTCTCATTTCTCTTGGTAGATACCTAGGGATGGGTCACTGCTGGGTAGTAGGGGTGTATTTAACTCTTCCAAGCAATGGTCAAAATATCTTCCGGGTGGCTGTGCCCTTGACAACCCCACTTCCCCTGCCAGGTGAGAATCATCCTTTGGGTTCTGTCTTGGGCTGTGTCAGGAATTTCTTAGACTCTCTTCTACCTGTTGCATTTAAAGCCACTTGCTCTCTGAGTTGTTGTTGCTTGACTGATACTCTTCCAGTGTCTTCTGTTGAAATATTATCTACACAAGCAATTCTTGTCCCTCTTTTGATAGTTACTGTGCTCTCATAAAGAGTTCTTTATTTTACCATTTTTCTCTAACATACAAGTCTTCTGTGGTTCTGGCATTGTAAAACATGTTAAGTAAATAGCTAATTATAGAAAAGTCCAGATATGTAGACAAATACAAGTCATAACTAATGATTATCCATCATTGTAGAGGGTGATGACCACTTTTGAGTGGTTAAGAAAAGTTTTTGGGTTTTTTTTTTTAGCCATTAGAATAAATAGAAATGAACTTTGAGAGCTGGAGACTTTACTGAGAATTATACACATGAGTCCTCTAGTGATATCATGAAACTAGAGTTCAGAGATCAGCTGAGGAAGCATTTTCCCTTTTTGAGTTACTTTCTGGAAATGCCCCAGTACCATTTACTTTCTGGAGCTTTCTGAAAGACTTTGTGTCATCCCATTTGCTGGCCTGATTCCTTCGCAGGGCCAGCCAGCATCTAATTTTACATGAGTAATTATAGAATCAGAATTGAGACCCTCCTCCCTCCAGTACACATGCAACAGGAATCTGTCCTCCAGATCTTCCTGACTAGCCCCTCTTCCTTCCTGTCCAATACAAGCAGTGGAGGGAGTTACTCTCAAGGGGAAACCAGAAAAGTGTCAGCCAGCCACTCTTGATTGTGAGAGTCTTCGGTCTTTTCCTCTGTCTTCTTCAGCATCTGTCCTAGTCAGCAGTCAGATCGATCATGTTAAAACTAACCCAGGTCCTATCACTTCTGATCTCAGGAAGACTGCTTCATCCACTCTTCGCTCATGGAACCCCTAGAATTCCTCACATCCAGAATTAGAACCCATAGCCCTGGAGACCCTGCACTCCTCATGTGTTGCTTCCTTTGCGCTCCTGTTGTGCTGTGTGGGCATGACCCCCCACAGTCTTGGCAGGCGGTGCACCCTTAATTCTTGGCAGTCACTAATCTCCTTTCTGCATAAGTATCTTTTTTTCCTTAGGAAAATGTCTGTTAAATATCCAGGTCAAGTGTGGTGAAGATTTTTTCAAGACTTTGAATACATTGTCCCATTCTGCCCTCCAGAGAGCCAGTTTGTGCTTAAGCTGGTTAAGCTTTACTAATGGTGCAGAGAAAGCCTTTTTCTCTGCACCCTTAATGATGCTGTTATTGTCATTGTTTTTGTCTTTGTTGGTGGGACAGTGATGAGTGAGATTCCCCCTTTGCACTTGACTCCTGGCAAAGGAGAACATCTTTTCTGGTGCTTTTCCTTTGTCTTCTATGTGGAGAGACTAGAGCAGACCCTTTTTAGGATAAGTGAAAGAGAAGGGTTACCCAGGAGACTGGAGAGTTGGGGTGGAGAGCAGGACTTGGCTTGGGGATACCCTGAACTTTCTTTTCCTCTGGCAGAGGATGATTTAGGCCAGAGAATGGGAGTGCCCGGGACAGAAGTGAAGCAATCTGGCAAGTGCAAGTCCAGCTTGCAGTGATTAGAAAATTGCAGTAAAACTTCCTCTTACCCTGCAATGAAATGACGCCATGGTTAGTTTTGAGCAGCTTCAGGGTGAAGAAAGGAGATAGCGCAATTACCCAACAGCCAGAATGGCCTTAAATACTTCCTTTGTGGCTTGATAAGAGTTTCAACCCTTGACTCGGGGCTTATAGGGTATGTGGGAAAGAGGACAGAGGTAGAGGAAGTCCAGAATGCCTGGTAGAATGTGGTTTGTTGCATTGTCTACATAATAGGCCTTAACTTTGGAGGCATATTAGAATCACCTGGGACACTTCAGTTTGGCCCCCCAGGCTGTAGCCAGAATGTCCCCAGGTAGTGACAGAGCATCTTTCAGTCCTTAGCAGTCGCTGAAAGGAGTGTGAGCTGGGGGGAGGACTTTTGCTGGGGTCTTTGGCCCCTCTCTAGAACCTATTGACTCCAGAACTGCCCAGGTCCATAGGCTGCAACTTTTAGCCGAGGAAAAGCCACCCTCCACTCATGACCATAATAATTCATCAAGATGTGCTCTAGGATGAGCTGTCCCCTCTAAATATCTCCCCTTCCTATCCCCCCCTATCCTCCCCTTCCTACCTGGTCCTTGCCTCAGCCTCCTTCAGCACAATAGATGCTTTGTGGTTGTGTGATAGGTAACCAGTGATGTGATGTGCAGCATCTGGTTAGAGAACCTAGCATGTCCAGACAGGGTGGAAATAGCTGAAAGGCTTCCCTTCCTCGCTGAGGGGGCTATCACCTGCACAAGGCTGAGGTGTGAATTGGGGCACAGGCTCATGCCTGTTGGCTAACTGAGGGGCCTTTGGAGTTCAGAGCTTTTCAGAACAGCCAGAGATGCTGGTGGTGTGCTTACCACCCAGGTGGACATGGGCTCAGCTGAAGGAGACTCGGAGCCCTCCTGGCTGTCTGCAGCAGCAAGGCAGGATTCTCGTACAAGGGCTACTCTGCTGGCTTCCCTCTTTGTAAATCTGCCTTTGTACGGAAGTGGGGAAGGGACCATGACCCTGAACCACATTTGTTTCTTGACTTGGGTATAGTGAGAGATAATTTAATACCAATTTGGACTAATATATTTCATGTGGAATCTGCCTAGCCCTGTTGGATGCCTGCATTCAATCACTTACACTTTGTTATTGGGATCAAACGATCCTCCTGGGATTGTTGCCGAGAGCAGGCTGGGACAAACCCACATTGTAGTGCTTTCCTTCTTGTCTGTTACATGTGTATGAGGTCCCACTGATGTTCGTTTTTGAGAAAAGTTTCTCCTGCTTCAAAGAGTGTGTCAACCCTCACGTAGTTCGACCAACCTGATGGTATTTCTCTGACGTTGTTGATACAGAATTGAGTGACAGTTGCAATAGGATGATGGCAGCAGCTATAATAAAATGTCAGATTTTCTTAATACGAAACCTTTACACTTGAGAGGCTCTTTGGAAGGCCTTTTATACTGTGCTGGCCTCTTAGAAGACATTGCGTTACACTTAATCAGAGAGTAGCAGCCTTGGCCTGGAAGACACATTTTTTTCTTCTCTCTAATGGAAAACTATGTAAAGCTCCGGACAACTTCCCAGGCCCACCAAACCTTAGCCTCCCACAAAAGAACCAGTCAATCTGGGAGCGATAATTACAGTATGAGGTGGGGGCTTTGATGTAGGGGCCATGTCTTCCTAGCAGCTCTGTGTGGGGGCAATGCTGAGGTCTGGACCTCGTGGGCCAGTGACAGTTTGGAGCCCCTCAGAGGCACTCTGAGTCTTGGGAAGCTGCCCCTCCTTGAACCCTGCCTCTGCCTTAGATGTGCATTTTCTCTCTTGACCCCCTTTCCTCTCCAACACCAGCCTCTTGCCTGGTTCAGAATGTCACCTCCCACCACCTCCTGTGCACCACGGGACTCTGAAGTTTTCTGGCATCTGGCTCACTTCCATCCAGACCAGCTCAGTGCAGTGACATGCACCATCCCATGGCATGTGTGCATGCCCCTCCAGCCTTCCTGTGTCTTTGGCATCTTACTCCTTCCTGACCTGGAAGCCCTCCTGTGCCCTGACTCCGGCTTTTGAAGGCACTCAGTGCTTATTTAGCATTAGCTGTGCATGGGGCACTATGCTATACTTTTTGTGGGGATATTAAAATTTACAACCAGGCCCTTCTCCTCAGCGGGTTCATTTTCTGATGGATGACAGGAAGACGTAGCCTGCTAGTCTCACCTCACTGAAAACCACATGCCACATTGGAAAGGGCAAAGTGTGTGAGTAATCCTTGGCTATTTGTGGTTGCACATCTTTCAAAAAGGAAGTAGCCTCTAGTCCTTGCCCCTTCCTGTGGGAATATTACGATTTTTAAGTCTCCTACAGCCACTTGGAAGACAATTTGTTGATTTCTTAAACAACTAGACACATTCCCACCATACAATCCCACAATCACCTTGGTATTTACTCAAATGAGTTGGAAGCTTATATTCTTGCAGAATGAAACACATTTATGTTTTATATGTCACTTTTTTCATGATTGCCAAACCAGGAATAAACAAAGATGTCCTTCAGTGGACGAGTGGCTTGATCAGTGATGCCACAGCCAGACTATGGAAAATTTCTCAGCACTAAAAATAAATGAGCTATCTAGTCATAAAATGACTCAGATGACCTTAAAGACATATACTTAAGACACTATGCCAATCTGAAAAGGCTACATGTTGTATGATTCCAGCACTTATGTGGGTTAGAAAAGGCAAAACTGTGGAAACAATAAAAAGATTATTGGTTGCTAGGAGTTAGGAAGAATGAATGGGCGAGGCCCAGGGACTGAGGGAGTGAAACTGTTCAGTGTGGTGTGTCTGCGACCTTCGCATTTATCCAAACCCCTAGGTGTCTGTTCATCACCAAGTGCGGACCCTCACATGAACTCTGGGTGATTGTGATGTGTTGGTGTGGGTTCATCAACTGTAGCCAATATCATGCCCTCTGGTGTAATATGTTGTGGGTAAGGCTGTGTATATGTGGCTGCAGAATAGTTGAGAAATTGCTGCCTTCTACTCAGTTTTTCTGTGAATTTAAATCTTTTGAAAAATAAGTTCTATTAACAAAAAAGTATCAAAGTCAAAAACAAATTGATGAATGTCTTGTGTAAAAATAAAAAAGCACCCTTCATTCTATTGACTACAAGTGATCGTTCAAGCCCCGCATGGCTCCCCAAGCCTCCCAGGTAATCAATCTGTGAAGGAAGGTACACACATACTCTCTGCAGGACCTTTCATGCTGGGACCCCCCAGGCCACTTCTTGGGGATGGGCTTGGCCTCTGTCTCTAGCTTTCAGCCAACCAAGAATTCTGCTCCTTCTAGGGAGATGATTTTTATGGGTTTGCTGGTGCCCACAATGTTATATTTTGGGTTGTTGGGCCTACTTCTCTTGTCCTTCACAACCTTTGCCCCAACATGAAATGTGGTGGGAGGACATGGGTGTGGTGTCAGTTCCCTTTGGGCATTCTGCTTAGTCTTGGAACCTTCATCTGGAATTCTTCATCTGCAAATTGATAATACCTGTTTTATCAGATTTAAAGTAAGATTTAAAAGCTCCTCAAAACAAAAGATATCTCTAGATATCTATATAAAGTATATATAGATATATAAAGTATATATAGATATTTTTTGTACTTATAGTTTTCAGGACTGTGGATCTCAGGCTACAAAGGCTGGTGACTTTTGAGGGGACAGAACCCAGGGAGGCAGGACCTGTGCTTGCTGCCGCTTACTCCTTAAGAAGGTCCTGATCTTGGTACAGGCAGGGAGCAGTGAGGCTGAACTCAGAGACTCAGAAAGGCAGAGAAGAGCCTGGGAGACCATGAGAGTGGAGCTTATGGCTCCAGCCAAGACTCCCATGCAGGTATCTATCTGGTGGAGGACTGGCTGCATAAGAGGTTCTCGTAACTCAACAAAAGGGAAAAATGGTTAAAATATTTGAACAAGCATTTCATCAAAGGAAAAAGCCAGAGAATGTCAAATAGCATATGGAAAGTTGCTTGGGCACCACATCTTAGTCACTAGAGCAATGCCAGTAAGAACTACAACGAGCTTCCACAACACACCTGTTAGAGTGGATGCGCTTGAAGATTGTCATCCTAAGTGTTGTTAAGGATATGCAGAAACTGGAGCCCTGAGTTGCTGGTGGGAAGGTGGCAGGGCCACTTTAGAAAACAATTTGGCACTTTCTTAAGAAGTTAAATATACCCCTGCTGAGGTCCATCCTTAGGTCTCTGGAGTACAGAGAAAAGGAAACATGTCTAGACAAATGCTGTGCCCACGTTGCTTTATTTGTGCCTTCCCAAATCAAGTGATGTCTGTTGGTGGTGAATGGATAAACAAATTGTGGTCCCCGCACAGCAGAATACAGCACAGTAGTGAAAGGGAGGGACTCTTCATTCACACAAGAATCTCAAAGTAATTAAGTCAGAGGAAGATATCAGGAAAAGAAAGAGTACTCTGGAGACAGCCTGTGTGTGGGCTGGGGTGCTGTGGTGGTCTGTGGGAGCCATAGGGTAGGGCTGGTCTCAGGTCTGAATCCCTGAGCAGGAAGTGTGCCTTGGGTGGTAAGGAAGGAGTCCCCTTCTCTCCGGGGGATTCCACATATGTGGCAGGAACAGTCAGAGCTGCCCATCAGGTGGGAAAACAGGACCTCAGGTTAGAACCCAGGCCCTCACAGAAGCGCTCTCTCAAATGTCCCAGCCGTGTGGCCACCCACAGGTTATGGGACGTTCAGAACTTGGGTTTGAGAGGGGATGGCGGTGTTTCCTACAGGGGATGAAAACTCCCAGGCCAGGGTTTGATAGGCACATTATCTTCTAGCCTAGAAAATTTACT
The DNA here is from genome assembly GCA_004024945.1 of Uropsilus gracilis. Taxonomy (NCBI): domain Eukaryota; kingdom Metazoa; phylum Chordata; class Mammalia; order Eulipotyphla; family Talpidae; genus Uropsilus; species Uropsilus gracilis. Next base: position 17,653 of record PVHY01002566.1, read on the forward strand.
TTTTTTTTTTCCCTACCAAAGGAAGAACACAGCTATTCCCTGCCCACAAAGTATTTTTCTATCCATTTACCCCAAGCCACAGGATGACATTTTCCTACCTCCTCCTCTTCTCCTGGACCCTCCTTGCTCCATGCCTGACAGCTCAGCACCCCAGTGGCTTCCTTCCTTGCTTAGTGTCTGTGCTGGGAGGTAGGGCAGTGAGGGAGAATGTCAGCACCCTGAGGGTCTTGGACTGCAGGAATGAGGGGGAAGGCTGAAGTTACAGCCCCCACATTAAGAGAAAACCAGATAGGGCAATGGATAGTGCTGGGGAAGCTCAGGGGACCAGGACATTGGCCAATGTTCACTGCAAGAGGGCTGTCCCTCTTGCTGTTGGCTCTGTGAGCAGGAGTGGCAGAGGGGATCTGATTTTATTTCCCAAACCCAAACAGGACAAGTTCTTCATTCTGAGTTGGCAGCTCCCCACTCACTTATATCATTCTGTCTTTCATCTTTGATGAGCCATCTTGAGGTCTGGCCTCTTCCTGTGTCCTCTGAGAAGATGGGCAGGAAGGGCTGGCCACGCTGTTGAGCAGCATGCTCCTCTGCTCTTAGGCTGGGAAGGTATGTTTGCTGAGGACATATTCCATGCACTTTGTCAGTTTCAGGGGATGTCCCCAGAGGAATCAGACCCTAGACTGCTGTGAAAGGAAGGTGCCTCTGGAAGTGTGGAGGTATAAACACAAGATGCAAGGACACCTGTGCCAGGGAGGAGAGGAAGAGGAAGGACCCCTGTCAGGAACTGCATTAGAGGTGATTCAACTCAGCGTTCCTTTGCTGAATCCCTGCAGAGGCCACAATTAAGATATGATCCTTATAACCAGAACCCATAGCAGGTGATGTGTCCAGTGATGGTGAAGGCGCCAACACATTCAGTGCTTCCAAATCCAGGTGCACCCCAGGGGCCCCGCTGGCCTGGCTGCCAGCCTCAGCTATCAGCTCCAGGGGTTGCTGGAGGGGAGAGCCTTTAAGAACCTTCATTAGGAGTGGGGAAGGGGGGACCCTGCCTCTTCACCCTTCCTGCTAGCTGGGTGAGCTCTGCATGTGCCCAGGAGGAATCCTTTTGCCTAAATTGATGTATTTCTTGATTTAAGAGCAGTCTGAATTATATATGGAATCAGGTGAAAAATGCTGAGGGCTCTGAATTCCTGACGTTTTCAATTTCACAATGAGGGGGACACTGTGAACTTTGCAGCTGGTGAGGTACAGCAACACCAGCTGTCGAGGAGGCTCATCCTACGCCCACACCAGTAGTTTCATAGCCACTAAAAGAGAAGGTGAAAGGGAAGGGACATGGGAACTTGAGGGAGTGTTGGGTCTGTATTTTCTTGCGGTTTGCATTAAGTTGGGCCATTTGTCAAAACTCTTTGACTGGTAGACTTTTAATTTGCCTATGTCACTGTGAATTTTATCTTGAAAAAAATAAGCCCGTATCAAACTGTGGTTAAGAATATGCAGCCCCCAGTGTTTAGAGAAGTGACTGCTGTCTACACCTCACTTTCAAATACATAAGCTGGGTTGTTGAAGAAATGGTAGCAAAATGTGAGCAATTGCGGAATTGGGGTAATGAGCATGTGGGTGTTCCTAGTGTGATTCTTTCAACTTTTCTGCAAATTGAAGATTCCACAATAAAATAAATTGAAGCAGAAAACTGCAAATAACCAATGTTCGTGATTTCTAGAAATTTCTATGGATTACATAAATTATATATAATTTCTATAAATTCCCTCAACAGCTCTCTTGGCTGACACAGCACTGCTCCTGCAGGTGGCCTCACCTGCTTCCTGCAGGAGTGGAAGCCAATGCAGCTTATTGACTTGAAGGGAGAGGAATGCTACCTAAGCAGGAACTGGGGGTCAGCAGTCTGACAACAGCCTGATAGCTGAGAAACAGAGTCAGAAAGGGATGCACAAGCTTCTGTGATGGCGGGCCGAGTGGTTCCACCGCTGGGTGTGGGAGTGCTTTACATGCATGTACATGTCACTTGCTTAGGAAAGTTGTAATATGTATATTTAAACAGTCAGACATTACTTTCTCCCTCCCAGCCTGCTCTTGTAAGAATTTCTTTCTAAATACAGAAAATGCAAAGAAGTAAAGCCAGCATGATTTTATGCTCTAAAGAAACCACTCTTTTACATTTTGATTTTTTTTCTCCCTGAATTTTTAAGATTTTTAATCCCAGGCATTATTTACTTGGCTGTAACGAGGGAGTTCCTTGCAAGGGGACTGCATGGCCCCTTTATGTGGCAGAGATGTGGTTGGTGGAGCAGAGGACCTGTGACTTCTTCACAGGCCCTGGCAAGGTGGGGGGGGGGAGAGTCTGGAGCGACTTCTTGGAGGATGCAGTGATGTTACTCATCATCATTTCTATGCCTGTTTATTGGCCGTTTTCCAAACAAGGGGTCCTGTGCTCAACGTTTGTCATCCTTTCATCCTGACCCCATGGCGGTGCTGCCATTCTCCCCATTTTAGATGGAATAACTTGCCCTATCCCTTGGCTAACAAATTATGCATTCCAGACTCAGTCTGGGCCTTCTGAGAGGCTCTTTGCAGTTGAGACGTGAGCTTTTCAGAATCTTTGGGTTACAAGGTGGCTTTGGCTGCTGCTCCTAGGAACGAACCCAGCAGGTGCAACTCACTCCTTTTTCCCAATTAAGAACTGGTTCTGGGAAGACTTAACAGGTCACCCTGGGCCACATAGGTCGGAGGCTTGAGGTTAGAACCTTTTCCCGGTTTGTCCTGGTGCCTTCAGAGCCAGAGAGCAGTGGTGGAGAAGAATGTCGTGGAAAGGGCCCCCAGGAGGACCTGAGAACTGGAAGGGACAAGAATGGGCCTAGCATGCAGGGCAGCCATCAGCAAAGGTTGAGAACTGGGACCCAGTGGGCTTGTTAGGGGCTGAGGGGCCAGGAGCAGTGACTTTGCAATCTGCTTGATACACAGTACATCCTGGTTGGTGATCAGCACTGAGAGTTTAAGGGAAATAATTTTGCTGAAATTGCCTGACCCACATGCTTAGCATGTTGCAATCACAGTGCCATTTCTCCTTAGCAGTGGGAATATTGGGCCGGTGAAATCTTTGCATAAGAGAGGAGCTTGGCAGAGCAGAGGCGTTCTGCACAGGAGCCTGCAGTGTGGCTGACAGTGCGGAGCCTGAAGCCAAGCTGTTGGCCCTTGTGAGGCTGGCAGATCAAGAGTGCAAGAGGAAGATATTTCAGAGGAGTAACCCACAGGGCTGGGTAGTGGTTATGGGGAGGGATGGGTAGCTCACGCTTTCCCTCCTGACTCACTGGTGTGTTCTTGCCCTTACAGGAACCTGTGTGAAATGCAGCGAAGGGGTGTATGGGACTGGCCAAGCCTGCCTGGCCATGGGGAAACTCTACCATGATGCCTGCTTCACCTGTGCAGCCTGCAGTAAGTATGTTGGGGGGCGGAGGAGAATGGCGGTAAGGAGCGTGGGGACCAAAAGAGGGAGAAGAGGGAAGAGCATCCTTCCTGGAGGTTCCTGGACCAGGGCCCTTCTTTAGGGTCCATGTAGGGGAGTTAGGACAGGTCTTCAAGGCCAGGGATGTCACCACCAGCCAGAGGCCCATCGGGGTGGAATGACGTAGTGCAGAGTAACAGTGTCCCCAGGGACCAACTTTGATGCTATGTTGAGTAGCAGAGATATTTCCGACATCGGGTATATAATGCACATCAAAGGTCTCAAACAAGTTGGGGGACAAAGCACTGGGGCTCATTATCATCTGCATGTCACTTGTGTCCCCCACTGTGGGGACCAGCCAACCCAGAGGTCATTAGTCAGTTTTCCATCTATGGAGTAGGGCCTCTTTTACTCTTTTGCCAGATCTGTCTTTCTTTTCTTCCTTCCTTCCTTTTTTTTTTTTTGTGGGGGTTGTTCCTCCCCCCTCCCTTTCTCCTTGTTCCCCCTTCTGGTCAGTCCATCTCTTCTTTCACTGCCAGTTATTGGTCAATTTTTAGTTCATTGGATTCTTTCTCTTCTTCCCTGGAGCAATGTTCTTTTTTTTTTTTTTTGAGACTAGGTCTCGCTATTTTTGCCCGTGGAACCGCAGGCTCATGTTGCCCAGGGTACCATGGACTCAAGCAATCTCCAGCCTCAGCTTCCCAGGTACCTGGGATTACAGGTGGGCACCACCATGCCCAGCTATTTTTTGGGGGGACTAGGTCTCTCTATGTTGCCCTGGGCAAGTCTGGAACTGCAACCCCCAGTCCTAGCTGCAACTCCATAGGCTGTTGCTTACAGGCACGTGCCACCATGGTGGGCTTGGAGCAATGTTCTTTTGCCAGGTGTAGACATATTTTCTTGGGACACCGAGGCCTGTTCTTAGTTTTCCAGGTTTATCTTTGTTGTGTGTAGCCATTTTGTGCATGTTTGTATCCTTTCAGTGCATTCTCCTTACTGGTTGTCCGCTCCCACCCAGCTTCTGTCACATTTTGCTTCTTCTTTGCTTGATAAGTCTTTGTTCTTCTTTGCTTCATAAGTTCAGTCTTTGGCATTGGGAGTGTTTCTCCCAGCCTATGTTTGTGTATAAAGTTTCTTGGTTGGGATAGACACTAACAGATGGTTGGTCTGGTTCATAGTAGGGCCGCTGCCCATCTCTGTGACTTTCCTCTCTGCATGAAATGGGAGGGTGCCTAGTTCACCTGGAAGGCATCTCTGAACTGGAAATTCTGTTCCCATCTGTGGGAACCTCGGTGGTTGTATTTCTGAGACAAGTTTGTCTCTATAGTTAAGTCTCACAGCCCTGTG
>PVHY01002566.1:22559-36505 GCA_004024945.1 Uropsilus gracilis
AATCCCTGACTGGGCAGAAGCACAGGCAAATGCCCTTTGTTTCCAGCACTCTGTTTAAGGGTAGGCAGATCTTTGACTTGGAGGCTGCTCTGAGTGTGGAGTATGTACATGAATTCCGATGTGTATGTGCCCCATACCTGTCGGTGCCTCAGCACAGCCACCTGTGGGCGTCAGTGTTCATGTTGCCCATGTTAGGCTCAGCAACCTACTCAGTGAATTGATGGCACCTACCCTGGGAGCTTTTAACATGTTGAGGGACATTGGCTAGGTGGACCAAGTCACGAATGTGCTTGTTTTATGGTCTCTGGCAGAGATTCATTTTGAGGTAGCGCTTAGGAACAATGCCCCATGAGAATGGCAGCTGTGTGTTAAAACATTGCAGCAAAGCCATCAAGTGCCAGAGAGAGGAAGGGGTCTGATATCTGGCCTGCTGGTTCTCAATCCTTGCTGCTCCTTAGAATCACCCCAGCAGATTTGCCCATTTCTATTGACCAGCAGAATCAGAAGCTCTGGGATTTCTAGAGTGGAGCCTATATGCTGTTTCAGGTGACTCCAGGGAGAGACCAGGGCAAGCACCCTGGATTAGTGCCAGGCTCCTTGTGCAAACCTCCAGAGGGGGAAAGATAGCTTGAGATCCTCCTGGTCCCCAGACTGCAGTTAACAGGTGGTTATGACCTTCCCTAACCTCCCTGGCCTTACAGCTCAGCCATGTGCCAGATTCTCCACCTTTTGCCCCAGTCCTCACTGCAGTTTTCCAGGAAACATATGCCTGAGAGTTTGGAGTCTGTGCATCAATCAGTATTCTCTTTTAAAAAGAAAACTGGAAGACCTTGAAATTGACTGAGAGTCTGAGCATCCTCAATGGAAACGGAGCAGTCATCTGTTTATGGATTCTCTGAGCCCTTATTTGTCTTTGAGTGTGTGGCTGTGAGCTTAGAATTCTGATGGCCACACACGGGAGTCTCACGCAGTCTCGTTGACAACTGCCTGGAGACAAGGCTTTTTGCGGCTCTAGGGGGTGCCCGCACATGACTGTGCCTCTTTAGGCAGATGTCCTTCAGCATCTCTGCTGGCCTTCCCACATATGGAGTTGGCAGTCTCCCAGGTGTAACATCTCATTGGTTCCCCTTTGCATTGGTGAATTAGATAACATCTGTCCAAGGGGTGTTTGTGATCATGACTTCTTTAGAAAATTACCTTTGACTTTTGCCTCCTGCAACGGTTTCTCCATATTTGCTCTACTTTACAGGAAAAAAATTTTTAAATAGAAGCAGTTTTCTTTTGTCTCAAGTGCTTTTAACTTAAGAAGGTGTTTGGACAAAAGACCTGTTGATGTGTCTGCTGGTTCTGTCTGTGGCTGCATGGCCAGGTCGGTTCTTACAGAATGAGCTTGTCTTGCTTCAGGCCGTGCAAACAGGGATGCTTGAAGAGGACAGAAGAGAGTCGTATTGGGCACGGTGGCGCATGCCTGTAAATGGCAGCCTAGGGAGCTGCAGCAGGGACCAGGGATCGTGGTTCGAGTCCCACCGGGGGCACATAACGAGACCTAGTTCCAAAAAAATAACTGGGCGTGGTGGTGTGTGCCTGTAATCCCTGTAATCCCAGCTACCTAGGAAGCTGAGGCTGGGGATTGCTTGAGTCCGTGGTACCACGGGTAATGTGAGCCTGCAGTTCCACTGGCGAAGACCCCTGTCGTCAGGTCTCTGTTTTACTGCCTCTGGCTTCTTTGTCACTGTCAAGCTGACCTTCTCTTTCTTATATCTGTGTCTCTGATCACACTAGTCCCTAGAATATTCTCTCCTCTAAAATCTTCAGAAAGATTTTAAATTCTTGTGTTTGGGGGTTGGGAATGAAGCCAGTTTTATTGAAGGGCTTCAGGGAAGCATTGATGGGCTAGATGGACAAACTCTGATGTCCTTGCACTCATCAGGATCCCCCAGCTTTACAGGCACAGAAAACCATCCGTTTGAATTCTGTCCAGCTTCTTGGACCTGGCTCATGCCTCCATTTCTCCAAAGTGGAAAGACCATCTTCTCCTGAATGTAGTGTCCTTTGCTAATAGCTCTCATGAAGGCTGTGAGAGCCATACTCTGCCATCTGAGTGCCAGCCAAAGCAGGTCCTGGACCAGAGTTGGTGAAGGAATGGAGACAAGGGATCTACAGAGATTGAGGGCAGTGGCATTCCTGTTGGCTGAGGACCTGCCCACACTTCGCTGCTCCTGTTGTGTCAACAGACAACTTGCTCCCCACTGGCAAGAGTGCTCAGAGACCCTTGCACCCATGTGTGTGTCTGAGCAGCCTCTGTTGGACACTAGATGTACTTTCCCATTGTTCCAGTAGCTCATGCTGCCCTGACTGCTTGCACAGCACTCCTGTTTTTCCCCTTCTAGATCTTGCCCAAATGTGTGTACATTGTTTTTTGTGTTTGACTATAGCATATACACAGTGTTCAGCCTTTTTGATTTATACGTGGTAATTGCAGTCTTCATAATAATCATTTTAACAGTTAACATGACCATTTAGCTTCTGTGGGAGTGTGCTGGGTCTTATATATGCCCCAGAGAATGTCTTTGTGATTACATCTTTTTGTCCCTCTGCTGAATTGTTTCCTTGGTGCTCGTTCCCAGAAGGAAGCATTCAAGGTGCGATGTGTGGGTGTTTATGTGGTCTGGTAAAATCCCCCTTTCTTGACCTGCCCCTTGGACAGCTCATGTGTTTGGTTGCCAGGGAGATGTGTGCTGCAGATTCTTTTCTCCCCCCACAGGCCCTGTCCACCTAAAGTGATCTGGATGCTCTCAGGAGCCTGGAATGGGAGGGAGGGTCTGTAAGGAGGGCAGGGTGAACCACATGCTCTGTGTCAGGAAACCGAGCATTGAGTGCCTGGCTGAGGGGAAGCTGGCATCTTTGTGTGACTTGAGAGAGGAAGAACGAGAAGAAATAAGTACGCTGGACTGGGGTGGGTCAAGTAGCATTCTTGACACCTTCCAGAATAGACTGAGGGAGAAAGAAGGCCAGGCTTGCTCCAGGGAGTGTCAGGTCCTCAAAGCAAGATTTTGTTTATTTTACAAAAACTGAGCCAGTCCATCTTGGAGCAAAACCTGTTTCCCAGTTTCAGCCATGCAAGTTAGAAAAGGCTGGATGAGGTGTTTTCCTCCCTAAAATGTGATGCTACCTAGGTCTTTGGGGGGTAGGGGGATGAGGACTGGAAGGCAGCCTCCTTGAGCCTGATGGGGAGAGTGCCTAGTTCAGGCCTGAGCTCAGAGGAAGGCACTGGGGGGGGGCAGGGTCTCCTGGGGACAGTGTGGGATGTGCAGTGCTGGTGCTGTGATCTGAGTGGGGCTCAGTGCTTGTCCTCCTTAGCAAGGGCCATGCAGTGATCTGTCAGCTGCACCTTTGGAAAAACGACAGACTGAAGACTGAGTTCTCTGACCACCCCAATTCCAGGCATCCAGGTCAGGTCAAGACTGGGAATGAATTTTGGGATGACATTTCACAGTTTCCCCCAAGCAAGGCAAAGTTCATCAAGCTAGTCAAGACCCTCCATGTAAAACACTAAAAATGTACCATTCTTCAGGGAAAGAAACAACTAGAATTAATCTCCAAGTGGTAGAAAAGAGATTCTTAGTGAATAAACAGTAGTCAGTGATTCACCAGCCAGTGAAGTGAAGTACAGGAGGATTTTTGTCAACTATTTTGCTTTCCTTTACAAAGTCTGAATACTGTTTTGGACATTCTGTTTACTCTTCTCATTGACTTTGCGAACTCCTCACCAACCCAGCCTTTGAAAAAAGCTCACAGACCCAGAAATAGTCAAATCTGAAGGGAGGTCTCCTCTTAACTCATCACAGGCTGCTTCCTTAATGCAGGCATCGTGGTCTCTGTATGTTTCAGACAGGTGAGCTTCCTTGCTTGCTGTCAGCCCGACCCCTCACCAGACCTGCAGCCACACAGACCCTCTACATTCTGGTGGCCACCCACCGAGTCCAGTGTCATCATCATCCTCATTTTATAAAAAGAGCAGGCTGAGTTTGCCTGTGGTTGGTGTCATTGCTATTAGTAGCAGGTGAACGTTTGAACCCAAGACTGTGTGACCCCACAGCCCTTGTGCTCAGCCATTGTTACATACCTGTGCTTAGAATGTGTATGAACACATTCTGACTTTGAACTTGGATCCTGCTAGGCCATCTCAGGTCGGCTGCTGCCCTGAGGTTGTGTGATGACATAGGTTGGGGCCCCAAGTCCTATCTGAGTTAAGGATGCAGAAGAGTGGCCTGGGACTTGAAACAGGGGAGCAGAATTCAGTGGCAGGGTGCACCGAAGGAGAGAACAGAAATCAAGGCCTGGAGGAGGCTTGCTCTGTCTTGAAGTCTTTGATCCCTAAATTTCCTGATGGTTGAGTCATCCTACTATTTCTCATCATTTTCAGCATTTCTGTGTGAGCGGAATGAGTCAGCTGGCTCTGAGGAATGAGAAAGGGAGAGTGGGCAAGAGAGAAGTCAGGAACTGGCCCCAACAGACCAGAGCAGGACAAAGGGCAGAAGGGGCTGGGAAAGAGGGAGAGGAGACCTTTACACCTCATTAAAGGATCTCTTGTCCATCTCTACACTGGAATTGGGACCATACTTGATTTCCCAGGTCAGATTCTGTTGATCCAGTCAGAGTTCCTGACCTTAGATTTTTCTTATGCCTGGGTCATGAATGGAGTCTGCGTTCAGGAACTAAATAGAGGAAACCCTCTTACTGCAGAGGGCGGCAGCAGTGTGACCTCCACTGCTAACTGCCCCCACATCATCTGCATTCCAAGCACTCAGTTGCACAGGCAGGTTTGAGGTGGGAGTCTCATTCTTGTCTTTCAGCATCCCACACCCCGAGTGACACCTGGTGGTACCAGTGGGTCCACCTCTCTCTGACTCTTAGAGGGAAGAGTTCTCTGCCACGGGGAAGATGGATAGGGGTGGGAAGCTGAGGGGGGGGGGGTACGGGTGGGATTAGACCTAATTCCCATGAAGGTATTGGGCTGGTGCTTAGGGGCTGCTTGGTGCACTCAGCTTGCTAAGAGCATTTTTTTTCTCTGCCCAATGTTCTTTCCATCTTTTATGTGTTCTCTTAAATTTCTGCCCTTAACTCTAACCCTGTGATAGGTAATTTATTTATCAACTTGACTAGGTCATCAGGTGCTGGCAGTACCTTTTAAGAGTTAATCTATTCTGAAAAAACTGTTTGAAGAAATCAATTAGGTAGAACTTCGTGTGATGATCAAATTTCTGTATCTGCCTTAGTCACCAGAGACTGTCAGGAACTTGAAATATTCTCTTCAAGTACTTGGCCAAACATTTACATTATTTGATTTAATTCACTGTACATATTAATCGCCACAGATAACTGTTGCTATCTAGAGAGGACAGGGAGAAATTGCCAACTGGGACAGTACAGTGAAAATACACTCAGAGCTATTGCTAATTTTTCACTTCCTTTTCTCAAACTGCTCTCATTCTTGGGTAAACTACACATTTTCACTTTTGAGACAAGTTATTTTGGAAACTGAAATTTGTGATGAAGTCTTACAACTAAGGGCCAATTACTTTCCAGAATAGAGAAGTTGTTTCTATTTCTAGAGGAAAGGGAGGATGGGGAAGATGGTGAGTTCGGTTTTATTTGTCAAATGATATGGCTGCTCTCTCTTTGTGACTTCCTCAGCTGGAAGCCTGCCGCTGCTTCCTTCATGCAACTTACACTGGCCTCATCTGCCTTTTTCTCTATTCAACGAAGGTGCCCCTGAAGGCAAATATAAAATATTCATTTACTGCTTCTCTGGGAAGTAGCTTTTTGGAGTGGATTCTGATGAGCCTATACATTTTTTAGTCAATACTTGATAAATTATTATTGTAATCAGAAAATAAAGAGCAACTTGGGCTACTGTATCCTTAAGCTCTGGAAAAACAGATACATTTTAAGTGTGCATATCCCTAGCTGTTTCCTGGTGTGAGGAATTCCCTGGCCAGAAGCAGCATGATTCTGAAACTAGAATGACAGCGAGGTAGTGCTGGCATAAACCCTAACAGCTTTATCTTTGATGCCTGTTGTTCAGGGCTGGTGAGGGCCTTAGCACTTTTGTTTGACCGAGATGAATCTCATCAGCTGGAAATGCTGGTTCAGAAGCAAGTCTGAAGCCTCACCTAAGCCACAGGTTCTCCAAGTGTGGTTCCTGGACCAGCACAGCCAACTTCACCCAGGAACTTTATAGAAAGCTGATTTCTCAACCCCCTCACAGAGCTACCAAGTCAGAATCTCTGGGAATGGGACCCAGCAGTCAGAACCACCAGGTGGTTCTCATTCATGCTAAAGTTTGAAAATCATGGCCTAATTTAGGGGTATTCACATCTGGACCACTCCATTTTGTACTCCATCTGTATGAGCTCTGCACAGCATAGCTGGCTCCTTATCACACCTGAGTACGTACTATTGCGGGGTGTGGGTGAGGACAGCGAACCTCAGCCCTGTTCGGGGACACAGTGTGGGGAACATGCCAAGAAATCTTCTTTCTTTGATGTTCCCTTTTGAACCAAGAGATAATAGAGTGTGCTGGGCAGTATTGACTTTACCCCAGAAGCCTAGAACCTGGATACAAATCACAACTCCTCTACTTAGTTTCAGTCTGCCTCATCTCTTTAGCTCTGATTTCTCTGCCTGCAAAGTGAAGATGCAGTGGAACTGTGTGGTGCATGAGCAGACTCAGACCATGGGGTCATGCAATCCCAGGGTTCCCAACCCAGGCCAGCCTCCCCTGGGCCCAGGGGTTCTCAGCCAGCAGTGTAGCCCCTTCTACCCTCCTCCACCCCCCCCATGCTGAGTTTGGTGTGATTTGGTGTCACCTAGTGGTCACTGGCTACTCTAGCTTTTAAATGTCAGGAAGACTGGATCCAGCCTATGTTGGGAACTTCCTGGACCTCGTGACTCCAGGAATTTCCAGGTTAGTTGGTGTGTTTTATTGGCCAGGTGTGGAAAACACCTTCCCCTCTGCCTCCCTGCTTCTCAAGACAAGGCTGGAGGCTGTTTTCTGCCTGGCCTCTTCATCCTTAAAACATGCCTGGGGGGGGCATGCCTCCTTGTCAGGGTCTCCACAGGAGCACCCTCACAAGGGACTAGCAAGGCCATGAAGCAGGATACAGTGTAGGGAGGGGACCAGTGCTCGGGAAGTACTTCTAAAAATGAAAATTCCCTTCTCTATTCCCTAAAGAGGAGAGAAACTTGCCTTCATGACTGAAGCTGTGATGTAAACATAGGTCTCTTTCAGGTGAAAGAGACCTGCCATGTTCTCCATCTTTGTCTGAAAAGGAATCCCTCTCGAATGTATGAGGAGGAGGAGGAAAGTGAATTTCCTGGCCTCCTCCCTTGAATGGGATAGGCTACACTGCCCTCAGGCTTTAATGTGAGGGCCCATGTCTCATGGACCCCACCTGGGCTCCACCTACCCACTTACTACCTTGGGGAACCTCTCTGAACCTCAAAATTTATGACGCAGAGTTTAGAATGCTTAGCACATAAGCATGGTGATTTTAGGAAGAGGAAGGGAAACCTAGAAAGCCACCAGCAATCCTGGAATGTCATTTGCAGAGATTCCCAAGGACACTCAGTCCCCAAATCTCTGCACTGCTCCGATGCTGGTGTATGTCACCTCAGTCCCTGGTGAAGCCCCTTCCATACTCCCTGAAACCTAGACTAGGTTTGTGGGTTTCTCTGTAAAAAGGTTGTGGCAGCCTACGGAGGGCATGAGGGGTGGGGGGGTTGATGACGCAGTCATGTGGAGAGTGATGTTTTTAAACATTCTAAAGACTTGTTTAATATATGAAAGTTCAAATACAGTACTTGAAGCACAGAAGGCAGCAACAGATGTTAGGGGTTTTATTTTCCCTCCCACTCTGACTGAATGCAAATGATTAAATTTGGACGTGGCATCTGGCGTCTAAATTTAGGTGCTCTTTTAAAACTGAAGTAAAAATTGGAGTTGGAGTCCTATAGAGCAGAGCAGAGAACAGGTGGGCCCTGACAGCTCTGTGGGGAAGTCCTTTTGTGTGGTTTAGGGGGTAGAGGAAGAGTAGATGTAGCCTCTGAGCCCCTGCCCTGGCCTCTGACCTGGGACTCCTCAGGTCTGGGACAGGCAGCACATCTGGTGTGTGGTCAGCTTGGTACATTTTAAAAAGATGATGGAAGTACTGTTTGCTCACACTGCAATGTCTAGGGCAGGTAGGAAAGTATAAAGAAGCAAATAACTACCCCTTCCACTCCCAATCATACAGATACCACATATGTCCACTATGCAGATTTTCTTTCTCTGAATTACTTAGTTGACATATACAGTTATACAATTTTTAGATCTTTTTACATTATTTTTCTTTTTAAAATTACAGTAGTTTCAGCGCTTGCTTCGGCAGCACATATACTAAAATTGGAACGATACAGAGAAGATTAGCATGGCCCCTGCGCAAGGATGACACACAAATGCGTGAAGCGTTCCATATTTAAAAAATTTTTTTAAAAAATTGCAGTAGTTTTTAGATATAAATTCTAGAAGAATTTAATATAGAAATGTATGAAGCAAAAAAGTAAACTTTCCAAAATCACTAGTGTACCTAGTACTAGAGAAACAGATTTAAATATTAAACCTTCTGATCCATAGTCAGACGCGTTATCCATTGCGCCACTGGCCCCTGCTTGGTTTAAATATTGAAATGTATAGATTAATAAGTGAAATTTCCCTGTAATACAACCTATCAATGTTATATAATACTAGATAGGTTTTTTTTTAATCCAGGAAATTTATATAAAACAGCAAAAGTTCTGTAATACTGTTTTCCAGTGCCAACTACTACTAGTTTATTAGTTCTGTCTTTTCATATCAGTGGTGTGTGCATATGTATGTGTGAATTACTGAAATGTAATTATATTATAAATAGAGTTGCCTGATTTACTTTTTCACTTGGTAATGTATTTTGAATATCCTATGATTAAACATTTTTCAATATTGATAAATTAGTATTTTATTTTTCTATAGCATTTCCAGCTGGTTTTGTTGATAAAATAGTTCTACTTTATGTATAAAATAGTATTTTAAGTGAGTACATAATATTTCACTCTTTAGTATATCCTCATTTAGATGTACACTGTTTCATGTAATTTTAAGACTGGCAGTTTAGACCTAAATATTTATTCATGTTTCAGATTCTTTCCTAAGCTAAGTCCCAGACAACCCCACTGAGTAAGAGATAAACTTGTAAAGTTTCCTCTCCAGGGAGCGTTTATCTTTCCATACTCCCATCAGTAGCTTACAGAAACATGCAGTAACAGTAACCCAAGCAAACGGGACCCTTTAAAATCTTTCCCAACATTAAGTGAAACAGCTTGTGTTTCTCAGACTCCCGTAGGGTGTGAGACTTTTGCCTGTTTCATGATCATCCTCTGATTTTTGGAACAGAGGCAACCTGCCCTCTAATAAAGTTCTGAATTCATCCGAACTGGCTCCTGTAACCAGAGCAGAGCCCTGCGTCCTGGCAGCCTTGGCTCAGAAGCCCCATCACTGGGAAATCTGTGTGGTTTCCAGGTCTCCCCGCTCCCACTGGTGGCCTCCTTGGGAGCTGCAGCCTCACCTCTGCCCTCTGCTCAACCAACGAACCCCTGGAAGAGAGCAACCAGGCGAACGGGCTTCTGAGAAAGGCCAGTCTGTGGGGGTTGCTTTCCTCATGGCTGGACAACTCTTCCTGGCGATGGGTGGGGGCTGACTGTGTCCTTGTTTCCTCCTGCTGGTGAGAGGCCTGGGGTAGCAGGGCAGCTCTTGTCCACATGCTGGATGGGGACCCAAGGTAGAGAGAAGCCTCTAGTGAGCTCTTATTTTCCTTTCTAAAAGCGTTGCGTTCTTTGGAGCCTTTTTATAGAGGGGAAAGTTGTAACTAAATAAAAATAACTGCCATGGCTGTCAAGGGAGTTCTGAAATTTTTGTTACCATAGTTTAGCAGAGCCAGGCAATACTTGTGAAGGTTCTAGATGGGGAACCTTCTCTAAGAGAGGGTGACTAACTTGGAGAGGGCAAGAGAGGCTTGGGGAGCTGGAGACTCATAACCTCCCAGCATATGGCCATGATGCTATTCGTACTTCTTTACTCAATTACAATTTGTTTCAGGCTATTAAAATAATACTAGTCATTGTTAGAAAGTAAAACTAAAACCACCATTCCTGTACTCAAAGATAATGACTTTCAACATTGGTAGACATCTGAGCATAATATGATTTTGCTCATGTAGGTGTGTAGTACACACACACACACACACACACACACACACACACACTTTTTTATACCCTCCTTTTAAAGTATTTAAAGTTTTTCTATGGCATTACTTTTTTTTTTTTGAAAATACTTTTTTTTAATGGTTGCACAGTTGTAGATAAGCCTTTATTTGTTTGTTTATTTTGAGACTAGATCTTGCTATTTTTACCCATAGAACCACAGGATCACGTTGCCCAGGGTACCACAGACTCAAGCAATCCCCAGCATTAGCTTCCCAGGTAGTTGGGATTACAGGCATGCGCCACCATGTCCAGCTATTTCTTTGGAACTAGGTCTCGCTACATTGCCCGGAGCAGGACTCAAACCATGATCCTTGGTCCCTGCTGTGGCTTCTAGACTGCCGCTTACAGGCATGCACCACCATGCCCAGCCAGGCCATAATTTATTTAGCAGCAAGTAGATGTTTGGTTGATGTTCATTTTTTGGTAATCAGTTTTTTTGAGTAATCAGTTAACTGACTTTATTATCCTTCTCCTGAAACATGTATTGTAACTGAAGATCAGTATCTTATGCCACTGCCTCCCCATTTCCTAGCAAATAGTTGAATACATACTTAAAATGTATATAAAAATATTTTTACCTATTTAGTTTCAAATTCTGTTAAACACTAAGAATTAACTCTTTCACTCACTTTTCCAGTAATAATTTAAGTATTATGTAGTTACTATTCAAAGCACTGAGCACCGAAGGCAAAACTGCTAACCTTTTCTGTTCTAGTGGAAGAATTAGCAGAATTCACATGGGCCTAAGCCAATAGACAGTATTCTTAAGCAGAGGATTAGAACTCATATTATCAAGATAGCATTGAAATCCATGATTTGAAAGATCACCTAGCCAATTTCTATTTTGTAGTATAGATTTATTGGTTAATTTTATAAATTCCCTGACAACTATACTCGATGGGAAATCAGACATGTTGTATTAACAGTTCACAGGACAGATACATTTCACTGGACAAATACCAGAGTGTAGCTATTATATGCATATACCTGAAATAAGTACAATTTCTATTTCTATTTATTTATAAATAGAATAAATTAACAATGAGCAATATTTCAGAAGTTGGAAGAGGTAATTGGATACCAAGTACGGTCTTTTATTTCTCTTCCAATTCAGAGCTTCTTGTTTTAATTATAAAGATGAGAGAATTCAGTTTTATAATCTGAAAGTATTTACTGTAAAGGTACACTGATACTTCCACACACTATACAAAAGGGATGAGCCAGACATGTGTTTATAGAACTGCTTCCAAATCACACCATATTCCTCTGCAGGGAATTCTTGACCTCATTCATCTGTGAGGATACAGCGCAGTTCTGGTCTAGATGTGTACATTCATCTGCTTGTCCGCTGTGGTCAGCTTCCACTCCTCTCTCTGCTATGAATGTGCTTTTTAGAGAAGACATTTACCTACCTCATCCTCCAGCCACTGGAGGACAATGAGGGCCACGAAGGTGATCACTCCTTTTGGGGCCTTCCCGGTAGCCACCTTCTACCATCACATGGCTTGATTTCTCCACAGTCATCTTTTGTGCTTTGTGTGTGTCACTAAAAAGCTGCCTTTCTTGTAAAATCTTTTGTTTAAGAGTTTATTATTGTCTTGTTTCTTTTTGTTTGTTTGGTTTAGGTCTCTAATCTATCTGAAAGCCTTGACTTTTAAATTAATTAATTTAAATTAATTTAAATTAATTTACTTTTTTTGTGATTTTTTTCTTTTTATCAGTGCTTGCAAGTCCTCTCTGAGTACTGACAGGTCTTCATGAACTGCTTCTGTTCTGTCACCTTGGACTCTGCCTGCTGTGGGCACTCGGAGTCTGTCTGGGAGATCTCTCTGTGTCTTGAGCTCTGTCCGTGTTTGGGACAATGATGATTTGGGTTTCTTGTTACTGACACTAGCCTCACAGGGCCCAGTTTCCATCAGTGTTTAGAATTCATTCAGGTTCGAAGGCTTGCTCAAAGTCTGCTGGGTGTGTCTTGTGTCTATCACAGCCAGGCTTTCCTGTGGAGGGCTCCCGCTTAGCTTGAACACATAGTCCACTATGCTTTTTCATAAGGGACCAAAGAAATTGGTAAAGTGTCTTATTTTTGTCAGTGTCCTGGCTTAAACTGAACTTACAGCTAAGGAGTTGGGGTGCTTTGAATTTTTCCCACTTTTGCCTACCCATGTAGATGAAAAGAAAGCTCATCATCCTTCCAACCATGTATGTTTTCTATAGTTCAGATCAAAAAAGACAAGGAGATTGCCAGTTGATCTATTTGTCGGCCTTTCCTCATGGGTTTCCTGTGGGCCCACATCCCATGTCAGCATCATCCCTGGCAGCATCAAAGGCCTGTGGCAACTTCATGGTTCTCTTGCCCATGATAGATCCCCATTGTGTGTGCCTCTGCTGTCTTATCACCAGGTGTCCCACTGGCTTCTCTCTCAGCAGAAAAGAGGTGCTAGAAGTTGTGCAGGGTGATTCCCCAGTCGGCAGGGGAACTTCTCTCTAAGCAGCACCCACTGGGGGTCCCTGTCTTCTCACGATTGCCTGGCCTTCCTAAGGGCCATAGCAGCTAGCAATAACCAGAAACTTACCCACATTGGCATTTTTTGCATGTTTGTTTCTACTGAAAAGAGTTTGCCTTTCTTTTCTCTTTTTATACTAGATATCAGCATTTTTTTTTCAACCCTGCCTTTGTATTTTTTTCCCCCTAGGCCGGAAACTGAGAGGAAAAGCCTTTTACTCTGTCAATGGCAAAGTGTTTTGTGAAGAAGACATCATGGTGAGTTTGTCACCTCCCACAAGCCTCCCCTCCCCCAAGGCCTGACCAGAGTCCTGTTGAGAGACTTAGGCCAGGCAGAAGAGGATGATTTATCTGTGGTCCCAGCACTCTCCAAAGCCAGAGATAGGGGTCCTAACTTGGGATCCTCCTGAAGGGGGTCCTCTGTAAGTTCAGGGGTGGCTCCTGTTAGTGAAATAAGTGATCAGCACACAGCTTTGTGCTTTGAAGGGACTTAAGAGCCTCTGGCCCATCCTTTTGTTACTTTCCCTCTTTCTACGTAACCACCATCTTTAAACCTCTGGATTGGGAAACAGATGCTCTTTGCTACTTATCCTGCCTGCTCTCCATGGGAATTCAGCCTCCCATGCACTGAAAGTCCATCTATATGTCAGTTGCTCTCAGATCTGAGCTCCAGCTGCTGGCATCTCACTACCTACTGGGCACCACCTTTCTCTGTCCCGCAGGCTGTTCCCTAGGCTCTCATGTTCCACTTATCTTAAGCAGAAATGTTACTTTGCCTGGGTCCTGATCTATGAAAACTGTGTCCTAAGTGTGACCAGACTCCTTGTGCTTCCCTGTTCCCCCCCAAAATGTGACCAAGCAGTTACACACTCCATTGTGTTGTTTACATGTCTTTCTCCTTCACTTAACTAAAAGAACATGCATCCTCATCTTTAAGTCTTCAGACCTAACTCCATGCCACTCAGAGCAGTGCTTGGTGCTTGGTAAAGAGCAGCTGAACCAACCCTGCATGTTGGGCAGGAGGAACATCACCCCCAGAGATGGTTCTTTGTGGGTGTGTGTGGCTTGATTCATTATGATTTGTTTGCTAGTAACTGGCTAA